>PVKE010000529.1:0-138779 GCA_004027555.1 Craseonycteris thonglongyai | reverse complement strand
TTCAGAATCGGTATACAAGTGTTCAGTCCTTGGATACAAAGAAACACTAAAATGCACAGATTTAGCTACTCTGTGGTTCAAATTATATCTCAATGCCTGTGTAGCAAAGATTTGTCTACGTCCTCTTACCTTCACTGGTAGCACTTCCTTTTGGGTATTATTATTAATGCTTTGGGGTATTATTGTTACTCCCATTTTAAATATTGGAACATCCTTCTGATTCCTCTCCCTATGCCCAGTTCTTCCTTGATCTCATACATGTTATGTCTACCAGAGTCATCTTCTTATGTTTAGCTTTGATAGAGTTCTAAAGACTTCCATGCCTTGATCTTGCCTAATGAATTAAGCATACAGCCCACAGCCTATCACTTTTCATCACAAGGATTCGACTTCCCATTCCTGTCTTTATTGTTTGTCAACATACTGTCCACCTGAAATCCAGACGACCTTTCCACACCTTTGCCTTTCGAAGTTTAACCAAATCTTAATTCGTGCTCAGTTGACAAAGAGCCTGAGATTTCACGTGGAGGAAGGTACTGACTTGAGTTGAATGCTTCCATTTTCAGATGTCTGACATAGGATTAAATATCTACATTTCAGATCAATTAAAGAAGAGCCACCAGGAGCATATTAGTTGATAAATAATTGATAACAGTCTAGTTTTTTCATCCCTGATAATTAAGTGACAGATTCTACGTTTATATTTTAACTTTTCATTTTCTTACCATAATTTCCAGCTCTTCTGCTTGCTCCCACCATAGATGAAATGCTTGTCATAGGGCAATAGGAAGCAATTTATGTTGGTCTAGTATATCTGCTTTAAACATTGATAGAATCTGGATCTGGAAACAGATCATCCAGATTTTAATCTCATCTCCTCTTGTTTAATCCTACCCAAAGTTCTACCTTCAGTTTCTTCAGGTATAAAATAGAGGATGTGGCTTAGCTTGCAGGGCTCCTATAACTCAGTCAAGGTAATATATGTAAAATGCCTGATGCAGTGTAAATGGCTGAGTATTTGTTGAGAACAAATAACCAGCAGGTAAAGATATCTTCTTTACTCCGAATCATTACTTGGACCTTTGTGTAATTGTCAATCAGTGCTGACCTGCAGTGGACAAAATGAGTTCAATTTAATGGAAACATAACTGAACTTGTACCTGAAATGTTCTGGCTTTTACAGACTCTTTCAGCATCATTGCCAAGGTTTCTCCAAAAACCTTAATTTGTATTCCTTCATCTATAAGCCATCGGGATTACATTAAATGGTCTCTAAGATCTCATATAGTGCTAATATTCAGCAATTGTATTTTTAAAAAAATGTATATCCTGCCTATCTTCAGAAACAAGAAGCATACATCCCAGGCTACTTGATCACTTTTACCTGTGTCAGTCAAAATATGCCAAATTATGTTATGAAAATAACTCCAAATGGCAGCGGTCCATAACAACAAAACTTTATTTCCATCACAGAATCTGCTCTATAAGAGTTTACAACAATAGTTGTTGTGGCTCAGCAGACAGACAGGGTGGAGGACCCTGGTGGGGGTGTCTCTTCAATGTCATTATCCAGACTCTAGGAGTCAGGCCTGTTCGAGGACAAATACTGCAGTTGAAATGAAAAAGCAAAAGAGACTGTAATCAAGCAGAAAATGGCTCTCAAAACACATCTGTAAAACAGCACATTATTCCATTGGCCAGCCAAGTTCGGTGGCCAAGGCTGTTCACAATGGCGGTCCTCTTCAGTGCTTGTATAGTAGCATAATTTACCATGTATTTTGCTGATACTCACTCTTGTATTTTTAACTTTATTTTCAGCTCCAGTGTTGCTTTACCCATTGGCAACTAAATAATTCCATTTCAATATTACGGTAATGCCTTCATCATTTATTGTGTCAGAATTGGAATATACAATTTTTCCACAAAGCCAGCTTTTCTCCCCCTTCTATATACTCAATCATGTCAAAATAATTTTAAATTTCTTATTTTGCATGTAATCACGCTGTAAGTTCTATTGATTCTGCCTTTTAATTTTTTATGTTTTTTCCATTTTTTTAGTTCAGGCACTTTATCTAGTCTGGTGTAGTATAGTATAGTATACAGGGTCTGACAGAAATCATTTTCATGTTTTATGAGCTGGTAAATTTAGGAAAGGGGGTTACTTCAGCCAGATCCAATGGCATCTATAGTATAGTATAGTACAGTACAGTGTAGTGTAGAGTAGCATAGTGTATATCATTTTCCATGTAATCACTCTGTAAGCTCTATCGATTCACTGCTTAAAATCTTTCCCATATTTACAATATTATTTTTATTTTTCACCATTTCTTAGTTCAGGCCTTCTGTCTAGTCTGTTGTAATATTATCATTCTATACCACACTACACCACACCATACTACACTACACTACACTTCACTACACTATATAGATAATAGTATAGTGTCTAGACTGCTATATTAAAATTATTCAATGCAGTCATTTGAAATAGACTTGGACTGTCCTCTTCCCTTTGGGCAGAAGTAATTAGTGGTTCTTTATCCCCTAAAAATATATGATACAAACTCCTTAATCTGACATTTAAGACTATTTCTCAATATTTCCATATATTTGTATTCTAATATTTCCACATGTTCGTATTTTCTACCACCTCAATTCGAGAATTCCTCACTCTGTGAACACAAATCACAATTCATATGAGGTCTGACAATTAAGTTTGTGAACTCATCCTGAAAAAAGTGCTACATCATTACTGAATATCACTATGGTCACCTATGAAGTACTCCCCTTGGGAAGCAAAGCCATCCTTCAAAGCAATTTTGGAACTCTTTTTCTGAAAGAGCCATCAAAGTCATTATTGTAATACCCTTGATGTCTTGAATGTCATCAAAATGTCTTCCTTTCAATATTTCCTTTATGTTCAGGTAGAGAAAAAAGTCACTGAGGGCCAGTCCAGGTGAGTAGGGAACATGTTCCAATACAGTTATTTGTTTACTGACTAAAAACTCCCTCACAGACAGTGCCCTGTGAACTGATGTATTGTTGTTATGCAAGAGCCATGAGTTGGTGAAAAGTTAGTTTTTTATCTCTTTTTCATGCAGTCTTTTTAGCACTTCCAAATAGTCAACTTGGTTAACTGTTTGTCCAGCTGTTACAAATTCATAATGAACAATTCCTCTGATATAAAAAAAAGTTTAATAATATTGTTTTGATTCTTGATGTGGACTGATGGAATTTTGTTGGCTGTGGAGAATTGGCTGACTTCCATTGTGCACTTTAACACCTTGTCAGGGTCATATTGGTACAACCATGTTTCATCACCAGTGATAACACTGTCCAAAACATCGTCTTGCTTCTCCAAGAGGTCCTGGCAAACTTCGACTCTCCTTTGCTTTTGTTCATAGGTGAGCTTCTTTGAGACCTTCTTTGCACACACCTTTCTCACGCCAAGATTTTCAGTGAAGATTTTCCTAACTGTTTCTCTATTGATGTTTCCTTGCTCTGCTATGCTTCTTACAGTCAACTGAAGTTTTTGACACAAAATTCGACCAATTTTTGCAATGTTTTTATCAGATCTGCTTGTTACTGGTTGCCTTGACCTCTCTTCTTTAGTGACACTTTTTCTCCCCTCAGACAAATGTTTAATCCAATTGTACACTGCTGTTTTCTTCATGGAATCATCCCCATCAACTTGGACCTACATGTCCCTGATTTCACTTCCACTATTGCCTAGTTTAACAGGAAATTTAATGTTTTTTCATGTCTCTTATTCAAGCTCTGACATTTTCATAACAGCACACAATAACATGCAACAACGATAATGAACACCACTCAGCAAGACACCACCACACATCGACATGAACACAGCTGTGGACACTGATACACCAAGATTATGAAACCTTACCAAGTTCTTTGCACAGTAGCAAATTCAAGAAGTACCAGACCTCGTATTTTTCATAGGCTTGTCATTTAGGAGTCATTTATATAATTTTATGTCTTTCAGAGATAAAGTTATGTACATATTAGATTCTCAACACAAGTTTAAGAAGGAGAAAGAAGGGAAACGTATACCTTTTTAGTGAGCATTACCAATTGTCTAGCGTTTTGCAAAATGCTTTCAAAACATTATCTCCATTTTATGAGGTGACTACAATTATCCTTATTTTATACGTGAAGAAAAATGTAGCTTAAGGAGATAAGGAGTAAATGTTAGAATCCAAACACATGTCTATTGTTTCCAAGCCAGTCTATACTTTTCTATTTAATATTTGTAACTGTTTTGGATGGAGCCTTCTTTCTTGGATTTGGGGATTTCCTAAGTATAGAGTGAACTGATTCTAATTTATCAAGTTATGTTGATTGCCTTTAAATAAAATTTGTTTCAGAGACAAATAGGTTGGTGTTTCTCAATCTCCTTCCTTTAAGTCTGTGTACCTCCTGGGTCTAGGTAAGTCTGTAAATACAGTGTTTTCCAATTTATGTCATAATATTCAATATCAAATATGATTACAATCTTTCCAAATTAGGGACTTTGCAATCTGCTTTTAGAATTCTGTAGTTGTAACAATTGCCAGGAAATAAAGATTATTTGAAGTAAATAATACAAAGAGGAAAATGAATCAAGTTGAAAAACCGTCACATAACCTAATAATGAAAGCAATATATAGCAATAGATTATACTGGGATACGTTGTCACATATCAATGAGAACACATAAAAATCTAAGATATACATTTTCTCTCCCACTATCTCTCCTACTTTTCCTCTCTGGGAAGAATTTTCTATGATTATTAGCTGCATTTCACAATATACAAAGAATAACTAAAATTCAGTAGTAGACTACCTTTTTCTTTCTTTCTTTCTTTCTTTTTTTTCTTCAGATTTATTTTATCGTTTTGACAGAGAGAGAAACAGAGACAGACAGAAAAATGGGGGAGGGCCCAGAGCAGTCTTCACAGTTGTATACCATCAGTTTTCGACAGTTTTGTTTCACACAGGTGGGGAGAGTCCATGCAGGGTGGGAACCAGGCTAGTGACCTCTGCATGGGAGGCATGCCCCCTCAAGCCAGGGGCCAAACTGGGGGCCTGCCATGTGGGAAGCACACCCCAGTTCAGCATATGGGTCCACATGGGCCGGGGCCAGGAATCAATCATCAAGATTCGATCCTCAGTCACCAGGGCTGCAAAGGGAGTGCTTAACCCGCTGAGCCATCCTAGCTTCCCTTTCTAGCGAACATTTACCTGTAGCAGCTGAGAGATGGGAAAGGTAGTCCAGGAAATGTAGAATGTAAACATTTCTACTTTCCTTTGTGTGTTAAACAATCAGGCACAATTCAGTTGCCCATTTTTGTTTTTCATTTTTTTAAATCAAATTTATTTCATCTTCAGTAATGAACACTTTCATATATCTAGACCTCTATCCAAAAAAAAAATGCAATTATAACCTTTTAGTTGAGAATTTTTTTACCGTGATTGAGATATTATTATTCAGCCATAAATCACTTCTTGAATTATGACTAAGCTTTAGAATCTTCTCTTCATCTAAGTTTAGGAAACCAATTATGAGCTTATTGAGGAAAATCAATATTTAGTACATATTGAGGGTCAATTCTTATTCATGTAATTTGCAAGGACAGCTAAACAGAATAAAAGACACCCATGTTAATTGGGATTGTCTATTAATAAAATAGCCTGTGCATTGTAGCGCTTAATTGGCCCAGCCTTCTTTATGTGTGCAATGTCTAAAAGGCCTGGGGGGGGGGGGAAACAGGTGGTAACAGGAATTATTTTAAGAGCAGTAAAAATAAACTAAGGAAAAATCAGACCCATCTAAAGAGTGAATTAGTGTAAAATTAGGCACTCCTGAGTAATATGATTGTAATGTCCCTTGTTAAAGTTTCACTACCCCTCAGGAATGATTAGAGAGCTTTTATTTTTAAAGCCTGAACATACTATGGCACTATATACCCCTATTTTCTTAACTCTCCATCTCTGTTGCATCAACTAATAAGTACACTACTGAATGGATACATTCCTTGATCTTGGTAAAGAAAAAAGGAGCTGTTGTTTTTGAATTTTAATTACTTGAAGTAAATTTTATTGAATAAGTACAAAAATGGAAATAAAAACGCATTAGGTTGTCTAACAACAAAATAAGCAGTGACATTTTATACAGCAAATAGGTAAATAGTAATGTTTTACCTATTAAGCAATTCTTTAAATATCCAACAGGTACTCTCTTAAGTATGTAATAAATATATTTATTACTGGAAATAAGAAAGAAGAAAAAGGATTCTACACATCCGAAGGGCTGTAATTTGAATACTAAATATTCCTCAGGCTTTGTTCAAGACCCAAAACAAACTGTAAAGGTAACATTAAAAGATGCTTTTAGGGAAAGCTGGGATGGCTCAGTGGGTTAAGCGCTCACTTTGAAACCCTGGGGACCAAGGATCGAATCCCGGCCCCGGCCCATGCAGACCCACATGCTGAACTGGGGTGTGTCCCTAGTTCGATTCTTGCCGGGACCTATGCTGGAGGCTCGTGGCCCAGTTCCTACCCTGCGCAGTCCCGCACCCACCTGTGGAGTGAAACTATATGGAAAACTAATGTCAACTATGGAGACTGCTCTGGGCCCACCCTCCTCTCTCTGTCTATCTCTGTCTCTGTTTCTGTCTGTCAAAAATCAATAAAATAAATCTTAAAAAAAAAGATGCTTTTACCTTTTATTAACTACCTGGAAGACATTCTAGATGAGTCCGAAAAAGCCCTCATGGACCAAGTTGTCAATAGACAGAATGGAACCATTTTAATGGCAGTCATTAAATGTCAGTCTTGGAAAGAAGGAATGTAGAATCAGAAAATTTACGGAAGATTGTAATGTAGTTCCTAGTGAGTGCTTCTGGAACTTTCACCAACAGTATTTTCTTAATAAAGAGAAAGCTGGAGTATAAAAGAAGCATACAGACAGAGCCAGACTAGAAGAGAACAGAGGAGACAAAGAGAAAGCACAGAAAAGTGAAGAAATGTGCCGAAAAGATGTATGGCTCCACACCTGTGTAAATACATGAAGTTTCTGTGGAGTTAAAATTCTCTTCAGCCTTGACCCCAAGCAAAAGAAAATTACTTTAGCAACTATCACCCCAGTGCACAAGGAATCCTTTTATAAAGAGATCCTTTGTGAAGTGTATTAATCACCCTGTATGAAACTTTTCAGTCTGAAAGGTAAATTTCAAGGTGTTGAAGCAGCTCTACTATGGCGGGTGTTGCTTTCGGAGGAGAGCTGTCAATTCTTTCATGGGTGCTGTCAAGTACAAGTCATCAACATCAATAAGAGACCATGGGGGCACTTATAAGAGGGAGTGTGAAGGTAAATGTTTGATGAGGGAATGTGGAGTTCAATTGCTGGGAGACTTTTTTTTTTAATTAGAAATTCCACCTAGCAATTTCTAGCCCACAGAGATTCTAAGGCCTAATCTAGAAGAATGTGTTTGCAGAACGACTGAAATCTGCAGTGTCAGGCCCATAACAACATTAATAATTAAAAACCAGTTTGACTTAAAATTAGTGTCGTTAATTGTGTTTTCAAAGTTCACATCTTTTGCGAATTTCTCACTCCCCAAGTTTTCTTCTGCCCTCCTATGTTGCTAGTTAAAGAGTGGTTAACACATAACTGAAAAAGCCAACTGTGTTAGAAACCAGAACGACTATACTTGTTAATGGGGAATAAGGTGTTTGGCTGGCGTGTGTGAAACACGCCCGTCAGACAGCTCATGCTACCCACATGAAGCCAGCGGAGCCATCTCAGTTCATAACTTTCACACCCCCCTGTGTTTTTCTTTGGGTTCCCTTAATTCAAAGCCTGTGATCTTTGGAAATGGTTTTGTTTTCCCATGGTCTTAGTTGGGCTTCCTAGAGAGCAGCGCCTGGCAACAGCTCTCTTTCCCAACCTCACTTGAACTCTTAACAACAGGCCTCTTGTAATAACTCCAGCACAAGAGTAGGATTAGGGTATTTGTCCAAGAGACCTGGCCTTTCTCAGTCTCACACCTTCTCGTTTTGAAAAGAAGGTAATCTGTTCATGAATTTCAGAAAAGATAAGACCTTTATATTTCTCCTGTTGACCTTTAGGCCCAGACCCTGAAGATAGCAATGTTATTTTTTTTTTTTTTTAACACTCAAACCTTCATGGTAACATATGAAGACTTACTCACATAGAGGTAATTTAATTGTTCAACTCCCATCACTTCAAATTGGTCAAGATGACAGCTCTCTTTGTTAATTTAGGCTGCTGTAATAAAACAGCACAGACTGGGTAGCTTATAAACAATGGGAATTTATTTCTCATAGTCTGGAGGCTGGAAGTCTGAGGTCGGGGAGCCAACATGGTCAGGGGAGGACCCTCTTCCTGGTCATAGACCTCTAGTTGTGTTCCCAGTGGTGGAAAGTAAAGGGATTTCTCCGGGTCTCTTATAAAGGCACTAATCCCATTTGTGAGGGTTCTACCCTCATGACTTCAGTATCTCCCAGAGGCCCCACCTCTTACTAGCATCATTTTGGGGGGTTAGGACTCAACATAAATTTTGTGGGGACACATTTAGACCATAGCAATACCATTTCAAATTCAAAGCTGTGTATCTGAGAACTCACCAACCAATTGACCAACCAGGAAACTATTATCAAACAATCATCACATCATCCCATATCTTCTCAACATCAGGATATATGTAATGGAATAAATTTATCGCTTGTACAGCAGGGGTGCCCAAACTTTTGGCTTCACTGGGCCACATTGAAAGAAGAAGCATTGTCTTGGGCCACATGCAAACAAAACCTTTTATGGCTAAACTTTAATGAGATATTCATACTTAATGTACATGTCTAGTATTCAAGGCTAACTAATACACTTTATTTAAATTTATTTTTATTGTTTTTGAAATATATAGAGAGACAGAGAGAAGGGGGAGGGCCCAGAGCAGCCTCCATAGTTGCATGTCATTGTTTTTCTACATAGTTTCATCCCACATGTGGGCACAGGACTGTGCAGGGTGGGAACTGAACCAGGGGCCTCCCACAAATGTAGCTCATCCCAGTGAGAACCAGACTGGGGACACACCCCAGTTCAGCATATGGGTCCACAAGGGCTGTGGCTGAGATTCGATCCTCAGAACCCGGGGCTGCAAGACAAGTGCACACCTTATGAGCCATCTGGCATCCCCAAATTAATACACTTTTAAGAGAAAAGGCAAAGGAGTAAGTAAAGTATTCCAGCTTCACAGTGGAAAGATTTATGTTCTCATTCTAGTTTAGCAGTTTATTGCCCATTTGATTTTTCATTATAATTTACATCCTGTAAATTTGTTTCTTTGTTAGAAATAATATGAGAAATGGACATTTGAAGTAAATATGATGATGTATAAAAGTCCATAATAAATATTCACTAACATCCTGATATCCATTTTAATTGATTTTTTTTGCTCATAAACATTTAGCATAATTGATTTTGATCAGCTCTACTCTTTTATTTGTTTTTTCTATCTCTCCATTTTTATCCTCTATGGCTATTTGACTTCTTTGTTTTCATTATTTGACATTTTCTTTAGAATACCATTTTAATTTTTCTGTTAAATTTTTACCTCTTCTCTTCTTTTCAGAATTTGTTTTTACTTGGGATTGAAATACATGACATAATGTTTTATGTAGACTATACAAAACTTGCAAGGATGCAGGTTTATGTCCCTTATTATTATGTTGCTATAGTAATATATATATTTTTTGATGAGATATCAATTATTAATCAAATCATTCACCCATTTTTGTTCTTTATGTAATGTGTCCTTACATTTGATTATTCAAGATTTGCCCCCCCTTTTTTTTTTGAGGAAGGGGCTTTCAACAATTGGACTGTGATGTGCTAAAATGCAACTTTCTGGTGTTTTTCTGATGTTTTATTTTGTTTTGTTTTTTTCCCTTGAGAACACTAATGTGGATATTTCTGTCTTTAATCAAATTTAGAAAAATCCTCAACCATTATATTTTAATTTTTTTTATCTATTTCATCTCTCCTTTTCTTCTAGTACAAATGCCATGCACTTTACACTATTTCATACTATATAAAAGATCCTTGAGGATCTTTTAGCTTTTTACAATCTTTACCTTTCTGTGCTCTACACATTAGGTAAATTATCTTATTTTATCTTCAAGTTTACTGAATTTTTCATCTATTTTCTTCCCATTGGCTGTTCAATTCATCCAGTGAAATTTTAATTTCATATATGTTTTTTATAGATCTAGAATTTCCAGTAAAATATAGTTCTTTTATATTATATTGTCACTACTTCTCTGTTGAAATAGCCTATATTTTCATTCACGTGAGTATAATTCATGCAACTTCTTTGAGGAGAACTGTAGTAGCTACTTTAAAACTCTTGACTGCTAGTTCCAACATCTAGGTCATTACAGAGTTAGTTTTCTTTATTTTTTTGAAAATTTGTTTTATTTTCCTGATTCTCTTGGGTGATTTTTAATAGTGCTCAGTACAGACTCTATTATTTTCCCTGATTAGTGTTGTTTCCCCTCTTTTAGCAGGTAATTACGTTGGATAGACTTGAAATGTAAGCTGTGTTTCTTGGGTGGAGGCCCACCTCAGACTCAGTCTTTAGTCTTTAGCTCAGCTGCTTTGGGTCTGTATCCAAAGCAGGTCATTTGGGGCTCCATGATAGACAACTACATGATGTCCTTCTTCATACTTTCTCTTCCAGATACTTCCTGTTCTCTTCCAGTAGCCATCGCTTCCATGGCTTCATTTTTCTGATTTTCTAGGTCAGAATGCTGCAGTTCTTATACCTCCCCAGCACATATTCTGCTTGCACCATGCTAATTACCCTTGGCCCCAGGCTAAAAAAAATCACAGGTCTGGGATTTTTGTTTACACAATCTCCCTTCTCCCAGTGCATGGACTCCCCATCAGAGTCTGTCTGCTGCTGATCCCTGTCCAGTGTAGCTGTTTTTGGTATTATTCCAGATTTTATAATTGTTTTCTTTAGCGAAGAGGGAGTGATCAGATATCAACTAATTATGTAATTACCAAAACATTATTTCCATTTTGTGTGTGAGGACACTGGTGTTAAGTCAATTAAGTAAATTTGTACAGTTGACAAGAAATAGCGATGGAGCTTATTCCAGTTCTTAATCTCATGGTAATATATTCTTAGAGCGTGGTTCATTTTCATATGAGAATATATACTTTAAACTAAATGCAAATTTCTTGATATTCTGAAAATGAGCAGTTACATTAAGAGCCTGTAATAAGTTCTATAGTTACTGATTATATCAACCAACCACTTAGTTTAGAAATACAAGTATTAGCACAATAAGAGCTTAATATTTCCAGATTATCAATATGTATATTGCAACATAAATATAAATAACAAGAGCAAATAGAATGCAACTATTGTTCTCAACAATTATTATATTCATATAATAGTTATGATAATAACAGTGAAGCATATGAATATTTACTAATCAATAAAGATTATTTCAAAAAATGCTTCCCTATATTATAAGTGGACTTTATAATTATCAGCACTAACATATATTTCTAAAAATTGTTGAGACAGCCAAACACAATAACTTCTACGTGTATAAGAAATTAAGTTGATATAAGTATAGCTTACATATCCAGAAATTTCCATCTGAAGATTAATAGTTAGTTTCATGGTGAGAAGTTCTCTTGAAGTCAATACTATTAAATTATTGCCTATTCTAAACTTTTATTCACTCTTTTCTGAAGTTATTATTATTATTGATATTATTATTATTGGAATACTAATAGTTGGCCTTATCAGAGAGCATTTATCAAGATACCAAATATAACTAGTTTATATCTAAAAATCAAAAATGTTCTTGAATAAACAAGAAGGGGATAGCATTCCCTGTACTTTGTCGTTTCTTTTCTGGAAGTACTAAGCTACTTAGTAGATTTAACTGCAGTCGCGGACTGTGATGGAAAGCACTTGAATGAAATTCATATTCAGAACTATTTATCTAACCCAGAAAGTAGCAGACAGCATATTTAAAGTAACACTTCTGGCCTAATGTGGGATAACTTTAAGAATTATCATTCTAGGAAACGTGTCAGCCAGCTTCTCTACCCTTTCTTTTCACCTGCTTTCTCTTTTCTGCAGCCTCTCCTGTGTGTTTTGATGGATGAGAAACAATTTGCTGTTCTCAGTTTTAGGGGAGAGGATGCCCACGGACAATGGGAACTAAGGATGAAGAAACACCTCCCACTGCACACCTTTTTATCTCCCATCATAAGATGTTCTACTGTTTCATAGATACATAGATTGGATAGATGTGCCTTGTGTGAAAGCTAAGATGGCATATTCTTTACAAGTATTCCTCAAATGTTGGTCATAAATGGATATTCATTCATGGATTTCACCTTCATTTTTGGAAAAAAACTTCTGAAGGCATATTATTTCACCCATGCTAGATTTCAAGCCTTTGGATATCACTGGGTACCTTTTGGTCATTAACTTTAATTTTAGGATTTGCCTACACAAGCTCAACTATTGGATAAAAACAGAAAAGACTGAAAAAAAAAAAACCTTAGAAAATTATTCATGAATATTTCAGGATCAGTGTGTCAACTGCTGTAACATTTATTTCTGTTATCTTAGTACGGACCATTGTCACACTACTCCTGAATAACCAAACTTCTTGTCTTTAGGGTAATCCCAAACATGCCATATTTAGCAATGTTTGCCTAACCATCTTACATAAACAAAGATCTCATGATGTTACTCAGTGAGTCAAAAATCTTTAAAGACTTTCCAGTATACTTAGGACCAAAGCAATAAGTGAGGACTGATATTTCTGTCTTAAACACTGAGCTGCAAGAATGCAGGAAGCATAAATTATTCACTTGATCATGTTTTTATTCATGAATGCATAAAACAGTTACTGAGAGCCAACTATGTGCCAGGCGTTGTTTAGATATTGGAAGAGAGAGACCAGTAAAGGAAAATAGATACAAATTCTTGCTTTTATGGAGCAATGAGGGGAGAAATGCAATGCAGTGAACAAATAAGCAAGTTCACTTCATAGTGTTTTAGAAGACAATAATGGCACGCAGAAAAATAAAGTTGAGAAGGAGAAAATGTCCCTGAGTCGGGTGAAGAATCGATTCTAAATAGGCTAATCAGGGATTTCTCACTGAGTCACTGCTGTTTACAAAGCAGCCTGAAGGGGTTGGTATCTTAGGGAGCATCTCCCAGGAAGAGGGACTCACTCCTATAAGAAGTTCTGGAGTCACATTCCTAGAGCAACAAAGAACAGCAACTGGATTGAAGCTCAGGGAGCCAGACAGGGAGGGTGGCTAAGGTGTGAGTTAAGGGGGAGTAGTCTAGGCCGGTGCAGGACTTTGGCCTTGACTCTGAGTGAAATAGGAACTGATGGGCAGGTTTCAAGCAGAAGTGGGGCACAGCCTGCCTTACGGTGTAAAATAATCGTGCTAACTGCTCTCCTGTGAATTATTTGGAGAGGGAGGCTCAGAGACTCCTGAGTTAACCCATATTAGAGACAGATGGGCACATGGAATAAGGTGAAAACAGGGCTTTGTAGGGCCCTGTTATAAAATACAAAATCATTACTGTAAGGCCAGGTAAGGAAGAATGTATTTATTTAGAAAAGATAAAGATACGACAAAGCTGACAAACAACACAGGAACTTGTAATTCTTCTAATGTACAGATTATTTGAATATTATTAGCTTTGTGCTGCCTTTGTCCTGTACTTCTAAAAGTATTTTCCTTGACTGCCTCTTTATGTAGTAATTGTGTGGTAGAGAGAATAGATAAATAATTCTCTCACTGAAGAAAAAAAAAAGAAAACATTTTCTTTTGCATATGCTTGCTTGAACGCTTGACTTTTATTTTTGACTGTGTAGAAAACTAGCTTCGTTTCACAATAGCCTCAGCAGTTTTTGCCCAGGCTGTGTCTGTCAGTGGATGGAAGCCTTCTGAAGCTCCCTTTTGTGACCTCTGGAGAAAGCCACCACCCCATACATGCGTCTGACTTGGTTGAAGTAGATTGATGAGGCCTGGTTGCCTGGAAAATATCACATAAATCACGCTACTATATGAGCATGGAATGGCGAGGTCCCTGCTGTGTGAGATAACCGCCCATTTCTATCAGAGACCACTTCCTTTGACCTGGAGCCGACAGCACACCTGATACCACAAACAGGAGTGCAGGGGACACCTGCTGCCCTATGCCACCTGACTGCATGTGTCCTAAAAATTATTAGTGAAGTTGGACACAGTGACAGATCTCAATTTGACCATTTGATTTTTTGTTTTAGCTGGGAAGGAATTTGAGGGGGAAAATGAAGGACTGTCTATAACTCCTTGTAGGAGAGGGGAGAAATGTGGTCAAGATGGGGTTCATCTTTCTTTTTAATGTTTGGCAATTCTTTTGAATTATGTAGAATTAAAATCATGGGAAATCTAACCTGCCTTCAGAAATGCTTACATATGTTCCCCAAATAATGGACTATAATATTTATAGCAGCTTTGTTATTTGCAATAACTCCAAGCTGGAAGCTATCCAAATGCCCATCAATAGTACAACGGATCAATAATTTATGATATGCTCACATAAGGGAATATCATACAGCAATAGGACTGAGCTATCTAAAATTGTCTGCAGCAGAATGAATGGGTCTTATAAAATTAATGGTTGAGCAAAAGAATTAGGGCACTAAGAGTTTATAAATTATTAATGTAAAGTATTTTAAATTTATATAACTTACTGTATTTGTAGTGTTCATATAAAGTACAAAAACAGACAAAATAAATCTATATTGTCAGAAGTCAGGACACTATTCTTGGGGGGATAGGAGTTTGAAGGGGGCAGAAAGAGAACGTTTAGAACACTTGCAATATTCTGTTTCTTGACATAGTTTTCACAGATGAGTTCAGTTTTTGAAAATCATACAGCTGTGCACTTAGGATTTAGGGACTTTCTTATACTTCAATAGATTTTCAAGACAGCAATGGGCACACAGCAATGCCACATTGTGCTTATTCTACTTATATGGCCTAATTAAATTCAGCTTTCATTACAGTAAACTGTAAAGAAATGAGTGCACTAGAAAAGAAGGGCAATCATTTGTTGGATATTTTTATGTGACAGGCATTGTTAGACATTCTATGTAAAATTAGGAATAGTTTCCTAGAATATATACATTTGGGAAGAGGTAGCTGAAAGAAGAGACAGGTTTGGAAGATTGTGGCTATAATCAAATAACATGACAGAAAAAGACCCCTCCCTTGGTACAACAGCCACTATACTCCCTTGCCCCCAATGTCTTCATTTAAAAAGTGCTAGATATAGGACTATATTTTTTATTAATTGTTAAATTTATTGGGGTGACTTTGATTGGTAAAAATTACATAGGGTACAGGTGTACAATTTTATATTTTACCATCTATGTATTAAGATTATGACTTCACTTATAGGTAGAATATAAAACTGAAAGTAATGAAGAAACAAAAACTCATGGACACAGTCAATAGTTTAGTGGTTACCAGAGGGTGAGAGGAGAAGGGATGAGGGAAAGAAAAAGGGGATATCAAATATATGGTGAAGAAGGAGAACCGACTGGATGTTTTCTTAGAGCCAGTAGAATAGTTCTGCAGATAAACTCATTGAAACCTTAACGGCTAATGTAGAACATTTCTCAAGTATCTTAGAGCTCTTTAGAGCCTAAAATTTGTTTGCGTCTCAGGGTAGCTGTAAACAGGACTGCGAGTAAGTATATATTACTCTTTTTTTTCCCGAGAAAAACAAGGCCCAGAGAAATAAAATTAATGTCTCGAAGTCACAGATCTTCTAATTGGTGATTCTGAATCTGAACACAGATTTATAACCCAAAGCTCATTGCGCAGTCGTATAGCTGACATTAAAAGCCAAATTTATCTCCTGATTATGGTGCGAGTAGAATTGCTCAGCAGTAAAAACAAGCTTTGCAAAGTCAAAAGTTGTCGAGTCAGGAAAAACACGCATTCATTCATGCATGTGAGTACATACACTCCTCATGGGAAATAAGGAATCAGTGCAATAAACAAGGCAGGCCGATGACTGTTTTTCAAATATGTAGTTCACAAATGAGGTCAAATAAGTTTCCAAACTTCATTTTAGTCCACCCAACCCCAATAATTTGCTGGCAAATCTAATAGAATTTAAACAAAAGAACAATTTAGGTGGCACTAAGTTAGTAGTAATATTGCATAGACGTTTACACTCAGTGTTGAATGGGTAATAGAGTCAATATACTTTAATGACCTACCATTTTATTTAGTAATTGAATCAACAGATATTTACTGAGTCCTTCAGAATTTCCAAACATTTTACTAGGTATCAGCTCACAGTCGAAATATAACCTGAAAAAAAAAATGTGTACCTACTCTCTTACTTTGATTAAAATTTTAAATATTATCACTGGTCCACCTCTGGTAAATTAACGTTTCACTACTTTGGATGTAACTTTGCTAACTTTTATAGTATTTTCAGCTAGATTTTAGAAATGTCTATGAATTATCAAAACCACTGAAAAAACAGAGAAAACTATGGCATATATCATAAATCTAGCTACTTTCTTGCCCCCTCCTATTTATTTTTTTTATTTTATGAATCTTCAGACTTCTTAATCTCCTCATCTGTCAAGCTTGACTTTAATCCAAGGCATGTTCTTGTAACAATAAGTGTAGTGAATGTGCATCTCCTCACAAAATGGGGTGCAATCAAAGAAGGTCGTTTTATTCTGACTCAAGAACATCTAATTATCTCTGCTGTCTTGACAATTTGCATATTTTACCCACAATGCACCATAGTACAGTTTCCTTTAAAAGTTATCATGAACTATAGATGTGTACTTTTATCCTTGTGGCTCCTGCTGAGGAATGTGATGGACAGATTGAGAAAGTCCTGCAATTACTGTTTCAGTCATATCTAACCAAATATATGTTAGGGAGATTGGATGGCAGGAGATATCGACTGTTCTGATCTGGTTCCTTTTTTTTACACTCTCCAGACCTCTCAGTGACTGTAATAGCATTGATACAATCTCTGAGCTGCTTGTCTACCATGACTTACACATTTAAAATTGAAACTAACTTCCCCTTCTTTATGTATCTCATATTTCCTAAAGCTGTGGACTAGTAAATGGAAAGTATACACCATGAAATGGCTAGGTAATTCTTTCCTCATAAACATCTTGAAAAATATAGTAAAGAGATGAAACAAACCCAAACCAACCAAATAAACAGAAATAAAGATGAACAAAATCCTACTACTATGGCATTGCAAGATCCAAGAGAAGGTTTATAAACATAGTGTATTTCAAATTGCATTGTGCTTCCAATAAGAAAATCATTTTAAGCAGGTTTTGATTAATGAGACACTCAGGAGGTTAATTGAACTAAAGTTTGACCTGGATTTTCTTCCAAAGGCTAATTATAAAGTTTGTATTACTCAATCTATAGCCTTAGAAAACACAACAGTGTCTTTCACTCGATTTTCACTCATTATTGTCATGTTTTTCTTTTGTTTGCTTTGCTTTTTAAGATGGGGGAGTTTAATCAATAGCCCAGTCTTAAATTATGATGAGAAACAAAAAAAATTCTCATCATTATAAACATATCTCTAACAGCACTAAATTTTATTATTAGTAACTAACTATACAATATATGGACATGTAACGAACAGATCTGACACTTTCAAATGAAATAGCTCTTCTGTAAAGCACACCAATAAATGCCACTTAACTCTCACATCTCTTCCATAACTATTTCAGTTACAGTAAAAGAAGACCTTTTTATATCTTCAATTTTATGAACTTTACTTCTGATTTATTTCTGAGGATAAGAATCCTCATTTCAGAGTTCATTGCTCTCTTATACACACTTCAAGAGGTTTTTGTTTTGTTATTTTGTCCCATTGAAGCAAGTTAGCCTTCTTTTTGTTGTTGTTGTTGTTGTCTTTTGATAGAATTCCTTCAGAAGTGATTCGAGCAAATGAGCATTTCAAACACAAGTTTTACATCTATGAGATTGTCTTTCTTCTCTTATACACCCAAATTTCCATGAAGGTGAGTGCTGAGTTCCTTTGTCTTCCTCCCCTAGTCCTTAGCTCTCTAGTGGGTGGTCATAAATATTTGTCAAATGATATTTTCATTAGTGAATGCTATTGAGCTCTTACTTTGTAAATGATCCTGTGCTAACTCCTTTTATGAGCATCGTTCCATTAAAGATCACAACAATGCTATGATGTACATGAAACAATTATCTTTATTTGCAGAAAATGAAAGAGTGGGATTATGAAGTGTATTCAGCTAAATAAATAGCAGAGCCCTGGCATCCATATAGATAAATGTATCAGGCTCCAAAGGCCATACCTCTAGCTATTATTCAATCACCAATGGAAATAACTCTATTGTGTGTCAAATATGTCATGTGCTTCTCTCTAATCTTTGGTCTTCCTTGTAGTTAGCTTGGGCCCAAGTCATTCTCACAGTGGGCTGTGAGCAGAATTATTATGCCATGCTATTTTCAGTTGAAGGTAATTTATGGTGGGTGTGTATTTTTCTCCTTTACTCTTCTCCTGCAGTTACAACTCTGGAAGCCACTAGTTGGCAGTATCCCAAGAGATTCCAAGTACCTGAGTTCTTGGGTGTCTGTGAAGCACAGCCATCCTTACTTCCAAACTGTGCTTTAGATTAATAGGAAGAATATCATGAGATTTGAATGTTAATGTGTTACTTCAGCAAAATCTAACCTTTCCTGATTAATAAAGTGTCCTATGAGAAAAAAAAATAAAATAAATAAATGACTTTAGCTATTAAATGAGTAAATTACTGATTTCACTATTTCTGGGTGAGGATATATTACATTAAAAAGGATACACAATTCTCCAAGTTGTCACTAGATGACATCACACATTCCACATGAAAATTTATTTAGAAGTTCTGAGATTTCTTAGTGGAAGAACATAATAAACAAACAAAAAAAATTAAGATGCTGTAAAATATTACCAAAATTAACTTGTGAAGAATATTTGCTCAAGCATTTTTTTCTTCCTTTTTAATCTGTGAGGGCAAATGCTACTGAGTTTTTCATTTGAGGGGAGGAAAACGTTAATATGATATTCTGGACCTTTTTCTTCTTCAGTTAATAGTAAGTCCTTTATCTAATTATAAACCACTTCTAAGTCAGACCTGTCAGAGACCCACAAAAATTAAGAGAGAAAGGTTTAAATGCTGGAGACCTTGGGGGAGAAAAGCCAATCTAATAATATTGTCTGTAAATAAGGCCTTACTCTTCTGTATGAAGATTTCAAGACAAACAGAAGTCAGAATTTCAATTAGAATTAGTCTTTGCAAAATATGACACGAGGTTCATTTGCTCAAATTAAGAAAAAAAATGTCGTTAGAATGATCTTTTCTAAAAATATGCATAGAAAAAAAAGACTTATGAGCAACGTTCTTGGGAAGCCGACAGGGTATATATTTCAATAAGGGATAACCCAAACCAAGGAATATCACAACACTGAACCATGTGGTTAGCTAAAGCAGTGAATGCTGTTGCTGGACTTGTTGCTTTGGGCTAGATGCCAGGAGGCCGAACTGTTTCTACTACCACAGGCAAGTCATTAACATGCCAGAGTCAGTTTTGTGTAATTTATAGAAGTTTGTGTAGTGTGGAAAAACAAAGACTGAACTCTCTCCTACCTTTAATATTCTGAAAATCTCTACATCTTGAGCAGAGTGGTTCATAGCATGAACTCTCAACAGCTTTGTAACCCAGGACCTATTCCCTCCCCTTGTATAACTGTTTCTTGATCTTTAAAATAGGAAGAATAATAATAGGATCTATCTCATAAGATTATTGGGCAAATAAAGTTAAGATAATACATGTCAATGATTAGAATCAGGTCTGACAGGCAGTAAACATTTAATAAATGAGTGACTTTCGTAAATAAAAATGACATATTTTCAAATTTGACAGTTCATAGCCTGCCAGACAATTTAGCAAAGCTCTTCCCTAAGAATGATCTAATGTGCGGTTGGCTAGGATTGTGCTTATTTAATGCAGTCATAACTTGTATAATTAGTCAAGTTCTTTTATGTTAATTCTAAATGTCTTACTTCACATTTATCTCCCCGCAGAATCGCTACTCACACTCTCTTAAGCGTGAGTTGGAATTGGTTGAACATTAGCACACATGATATTATTTTGGCACATTTGCATAATTCCTTTATGATTATTTTATGGTTGATGTGCTTTGACAAAAGGGTTTTTGTGGTTTGTTTGTTTTTTAAATAAAGTCACTTCCCTGTTTTATTTAGGAGCTAGACACCTTAGCTCAAGAGAAGATAATGCAACAAATAGACAATGTACTACAGAATTGTATGTAATTTTTACTAACCAATGTCACCCCATTAAATTGAACAATAAAAAAAAAAGATTTACTCTTTTTCTCTATTTCCAATGCAGTGTACTTGTAGATGAGATCTGCTCCACAGCTGGAAACTGACCTACCTAGAACTGGAGGGAACAATAGCACCCCAAAACCGCAATGGGTTTTGTGCAGTTTATGGCTGAGGCTAGAACAACCAGTGTGGTCTGTTCCCAGGAAGCAAGTATGATAAATACAAAGATTGGAGGATGGGATGGGGAAGCCGGGGTGGCTCAGTGGGTTAAGCGCTCACTTTGCAGTGCTGGGGACCAGGGATCGAATCCCGGCCCCGGCCCGTGCGGACCCATATGCTCAACTGGGAAGTTCCGCCAGTTCAGCTCTCTCTCTGTCTCTGTATCTCTCTCTCTCTCTCACTCTCTCTCTTTCTCTCTCTCTCTCTCTCTCTCTCTCTCTCTCTCTCAAAAATAAATAAATAAATAAATAAAATATATTAAAAAAAAGATTGGAGGATGGGGACACGTCATAAAGTCACAATAAAATGAGGGTATGTCTGATATGTTGGCCTTTCTTAGATGATTTATAAACAAAGTGTGGATAATGGGGTTGGTGTTTAAACAGCTCTAAGAAGAGGCAAGTATGTGACAGTGATAGAAATTAAACTGAAAGAACACTAATGGAAAGTGTAATGGAAACATTAGAAGGATGCTCCCTTCTTGGTCTCTTCATAGATCAAACCTTGTCTAACTCCACATGTTACTTTAATACAAAACACTTGTTTTCTTATTAAAACAGCAGAAACATATATATATATTATTTTCTTAACTTCAAAGGCTATTTATATGTACCCCAATTCTTTTGGCCCCTAAATTCTAGATCAAGCTAAAGAAACATGCCTAAGTTCTACCATGATGCTTCCTTTTATACCATGGGAAAAGAGAAAATTTCTGTGAATGATTCTGGAAGATGCATATTGACAAATTAACCCAACAAATACAAATATTATGCAATATACAGAGGCTCAGTGGCTTAAAACTTCTATATTTCTACAAGCCCATCTGATTTTCAGGTGCTCAATTCAATAATACCTCAACCCCCACTCCTGGAATCTTTCTACCGTTACCTTGCAACAGGGATGAATTAGTGCCTGGAAAAGCCATGCGAGGGTGTTGATAATGGCTCAAGTACTCACTGAGTCTGTAGTTATTGCCAGAAAGTAAAAGGGTGGCTGATAGCCGTGCAATAGGTGAGCTTTGTTTATATACTCCAACATTCATTGAGAGACAAAGGAGAAATATCTTTAATTTTACAATAAAAAGAGACAACCTACGATGTTGCTTCTTTCCTAGAACCCAGCCATCATAGAGCCTAGTTTGCTCAAGCCAGGGCCTGCCTGACTCTTTCACAGCCAAAACCAGCATCTGACACATTCAGGGGACAAACGACTGTAATCTGAGCCAAGACACTAATTATGAAGAACATAAAAGGACACTAAATTTGGCTGGAGAACAAAAGCCAATGACTGCTTTTTCTAAAAGTTGGTTCAGACATTTGATCTTCTTAATCATTTGTGGTGGTGGTAATAACATTGGAAAACAACACTGCCCCTGAATAAAGGATTAGTAAACATCACTAGCAAAGAATTGGCCCAAAGATAATAAGACTACATGTGGTTAAGAAATCAGATTCCCCATCAAGGTCCCTCTCCTCATGTAGTCAAAGTTTTTGTGCTTCTTTTAATTGTTTTTGACAGAAACAGAGGCAGAGAGATGGGAGAGGGCCCAGAGTCGTCTCCATAGTTGTACGTCATCAGTTTTTGACATGGTTTCATTCCTCCCAGGTGGACAGGGGCCGCACAGGGTGGGAACTGGGCTGGGCGCCTCCACATGGGAAGCTCACCCCTGCAAGCTGGGTCCAAGCCAGGGCCTCCCACAAGAAAGCTCACCCCAGCAGGCACCAAACTGGGGGCCAGAACCCAGTTCAGCATATGGGTTTACAAGCCAGGCCGGGATTCAGTCCTCAGTCTCTGGGGCTGCAAAGCAAGCACTTAACCCGCTAAACCATCCTGGTTTCTCCTTTTTTGTGCTTTTTGCAATAGATGGTGTCTCTGGTTTGCCAAATCATTGCCTGATTTAATGATTTATAAGAATTATCTTTAATAATAGGGATACAATAAGGGGAATGGTTCTATTGCTCTCAGTGAAACCTATGTGAGTAAACGCAGTGTACAGAAGGCTGTCACATGCAGAGGGCTGGTTCTGAGCCACCTGTTCTCACTCTGCCTTGCTCATTGCTCCTTAATTGTGCCTTACTAGAGACGTCACCCTCTATGTCTTCACCCTTCAGCACTGATCACCCCACAAGCCCCATTCCATCTGAGCTGGTGAGCACCCTCCTCCCCGCTGAGGGCAAACCACGTTCACTTCAGCATCCCGTCTTCATATGTTGAAATCTGCACTGACTACAAAAGTCTGGAACACCCTCCTCAGTATTAGTAGAGAATCGTGTACTGGTTGTGATGGTTGTCAAAGAGAGTCCTCATGCTGTTAAATCATCCCAGTGCCTGCAGCATGTATAGTTCAGCTACAAGGAGTACTATCAGACGAGCTTTGAGTACATGCATGTTGTTCTTTTCCCCGAAAGCTTGGCTGAAGTTTAACTTTTATAACCAGCCTTGTAAGACCCTGGCCTTCTGGATTGTAGAGGTAGAGTTATGGCAAAGACAATACTTAACCCAGGAGGAGAGCATCCATTTGGAACCCTGATAGAAGAATCTAACACATAACACACCCTAAAATGCTCCAGCGGGTGGAGGGTGCGGGAGTCTCCTCTGTTTCTCTTCTCTGAACTTTCTTGCTGGGTATGTTCAGGCACTTTTCCAATGCATGAATATTTCCCTCCAGCTGATCATTGTGAACGCACGGCTGGAATGGCAGACTCTCTTCTTTGGCAGTAACCCCAGGGTAAATAGATACGTGCCTGGGAAACCAAGCTCCCAATCCCGGGAAGGTCAAACCAAGATGAGATGCAAGAAAGTCACTTCAATCAGGCTGGTTCCTTCGAGATTAAGAGCGGGAAGCACAGACGCTGGCAACACTGCTATGAAGGTAAGTTTGGCTCCTTTAGCAGCAGTAGAAACCTGGGATGGAGCACCTTGCCAGCCATGTTGGTCAGCAAGTGTTGGCTCTGGTGAACCTCTGTGTGGGTCCACATGCCAGGTGTGCTGCATAAATGCAGCTCAATGCCACATTGATCACTTAAGAGTTGTCAAATCGCAACATGCGGACAATCCCTCTGGTAGTTGTCACAAATAAAGCCGGATGTCATTTGGCAGGAGACTCGAGTAAGTGAATTCAGGGATAATGTTCATCACAGGTCCTATCGAATAGGTTCCGTTAGAAATACTGCACTAGGAAACATAGTTAAGGAAAACTTCTCCAGAGCTATAGATCAGGACGGTTTCCACAATCCACTCAATTCAAATGTTTTTAAGAAGCCAGTGAAAAATTTTCTGGCTGGGAAAAAAAAAACAACTTTTTGAAGACCACAAAGAGGGGCTGGGGGTCATCGACAGTTCTGTTAAACAATTCTGATGCAAAGAGGTAGACCACTGATTGAACTGCTGCAGACACAACCAGCCAGACTTTCCTACTTGCAGGTGATATTACATATCCTGTTGCAATAATGGGAGAGAGACTGGGTTGCAGGTTTTCTAGGTGCTAGTTACGCAATTAGTTTGATGATAAATTTTTCCCACTGCTACCTAACACACTCAATAAACTGAACACTCCTATCTGGGATATTAAGCCCCTTTGAATACTGTATCATAGAATTTATGAGTTGAAAAGTTCCTTAGGAGTTGTCTAATATATCTTCTGTCTAAGCCTTAGAGAATCTCTGAGAAGCATTTACTCAAAGATTTCTAGTGATAAAAAACTCAATATTTCACAAGACATACATTTTATTTCTGAAGATCACATTCCTCAGTTAACCTAAATTATTCTTCCTCATAATTTTATACACCAGTCCTAATGCAATCCATTTGTTCCTGTTGCTTTTTATTAGAATGCAGTTTTCATGAGGGTGACAGCTGTGTTTGTCTTGTACATTTTTACCTACATCGTTTAGTACGAGACCTGACAATGAACACAATAAGTACTACACTGTTCACTGAATGAATGAAACAACAACTAAACCTTCTTATTGTATCTTGATAAACATGAAAATGTTTAAGAACAGTTAAAAGTAATTTAATTTACATCTCATGTTTCAGTTTTTCCTCATATATATTATGTAGATAATTGGAGAAAGCAGATGAAGAAGGCTGTTTTTATGCAGCTTACCCTTACTGTACATACAAACAAAAACCACGGACCCGAGTGTCTACAGGTAACCAGGGCAACATAATTTGTTGGTATGGTTTAACAGTAAGAGATATAAAGGAAAGAGGAATGGAAAATAATTTTGTTTAGAAAAAATCATATTTTTTCTATAAAATAGACAAGTACCTTCCTCAAACCCCTAATCTCAGCTTAATGCTCAGTTTTTATGATTCTCATTTCTGTGGCCGCGATTTGAAACTATGTTACCATAACCTTCTCATTTTCATGCGTTGTCTCATTCTTAGATTCCATTAGGTGCTAAATGTGTAGGTACCAAGATTGTCACATGGGAGTATGCTTCGCATGAGAATTCTAGAAACAAATTTGCATTCAGAAATGGATGGGAATGGTTTCAGGAAAGCTATTGCATTTTCATGTGGGTGCTCAAATGAAACCTTGAAGCTATTTGAATTTATTTCATTGCTACACACAGATTATATGAATTTGCATTACCTTTTTTGATATGTATTTACTTATTTTTCTCAGCCCTATGGTAAACCAGGAGGACAACTAGACTTTATAGAAACTCTGTTATCCAAATTAAAACATCTGAAATGATTTAAGGATATATTATGCACGTGGCACGTATATGTGTGAGCTTTCTTTCTCTTACTTGTACACCCCTGTAGCTAATATCTGGATAACAAATAAACTAACTCGGTCGGAAGGGAAAAAGCCTATTAAAGAGAACATGAAACCTTTCACATGTTATCTTCTCTCTTCCTGCTCTGGCTGACGTAACGTAATTCAGTACCACCTTGGCCACCCTCCTTTGACCGAAAACTTTAAGGAGACAATTCTGCACAAGAATTCACTTTGATAAAATAATTCTCTCTCTGGATATCTTGATTTCATGTATTTATCATCATTTGAAAAAGTGGTGAAATGTTGCCTTTAGGATGGGGACTTAAAGAGACAATAAATGCTTATGGGTTGAGTGTAAGAAGGATCACAGGAAATCTATTTCTTCTTTTCTGAACAGAGCTTTTCAAGATTTATCTATGATTATCATAGAAACAATTCAATTAGCAGCTCTTAGGAACCAGAATACAGCCTTTCTATCTGCAGACACCTTAAGAGGGTCCCCATACCATCGCAATCTAATGTCCAAGTTGAGCTGAATGTAAATGGCAAACTTGCCCACAGAATTTTTTTTTAATTGAAATTATACTATTTTAGTTCCATTTCCAGAATGCTATTCTAGTATGTATATTAAATCTTTTTCTCTAATTCACACACTGAGTTCCGTAAATTAATACTGGTCTTTTGAGTTAGACTTTCTAATGTTCAGATAAATCATTTGGATGAAAGGGAATTGTTTGCCGGTTGGAGCCTGTTTGCATTATCAGTGAATTATTCAGCAGGACTCTCCCACAGTGCTAAGAACCCCCACCCTCCTTTTCCTCTTTACCCCCGATGTGTTGCTCCTCCTTAGAACCATATCCGAGTAGCACAGAGAAAGCCAAGGCCATGTGGGAGAATTCCTTTTTTCTCAGGCAAACAATCATGAAAGAAGAGTCTGTGTGTAATGCCTCCAGTAGAAAAGCGAAAGCTTCACAGCTACACGCATCTGCTCTTTCTTGATGCGTCCCCCCTGCCAAAGTCAATGAAGGCGAAAACGTTCACCATCTCCTCCAGAACCACTCTAGGTTGAACAAGCTGTTCCCCTTGGGCTCTTCTCTTTAACTCTTCAAAAACAGGGGATCTGGTGGAAATCTGTGCTGAGAAAGATAAAGGCACATAGGGTGGTGCTCATCTGGAAAATAATTGCAGGCCTGTCTGAGCTGCATCCTGGCCCCGCACTCCCAGCACAGGAGAAAGCGACTTGGTTTAGTGCAAGAGCAGAAGTTACACTGTGTCTCTGAGCACATTCCGAATAGCGTGGTGTGAGCTCATTTTCCCTGACCCCACCCTACTTTAGCTTTGAACTAGGACCGTGTTCCCAGCACTGGCCTATGCTCATGTGTCCCTTTGACCTATCACACTCAGCTGGATTAATCTTCCAACAAGAAGGCTTTGTATTCATCCTCCCTCTGCTTTAATGCCAGCACTTGACCCCTCTGTTCTTTTGCGAGATAAAGATCCTACTCCTTAATCACTGTATTTGACATCTTCTGATCTTTTCTTTTCCTGTTGTTTCAAGTAAGGCTGCTGTTCAAATCTAGCTTCCTGGGTCTTTTTTTTTTTTTCTGGGAAGGCAGAAATATCTTTTCCTTACACAGTGTGGAAAGCCTTCCTGCTTTCTTCCCCCCCCCACCCCCCATGTTTATATACCTTTTTCAAAAATCATTGTATGCTCTACTTCGCCCTTTAGGACATACCCCCTTGAAAAAGTGTCCTTACCAATCTTATTTCAAGCTATTTCCCCTTAAATGCCCACAAGCTTCCTCACAGCTCTTCTGTGTTGTGTCCACCTGTGCCTTCGACCTGTGCTATCAAGACACCTGCCGTCTTGTCAGCTCCCCTCCCCTTTTCCCATTATCCTCTTTGTCTTTTGTGGGCCCAGAGACCTCCTACAGATCTTACAAGGCCCAAACCATTTACTTAATTTTTTTGCCCCGGATTTTCCCAATACAACCCTTCAAAAGAATTTGATTCACCCTTATCTGCATTCTCGTTCATCTTTATCTATACATTTTTTTTTGTTGCATGCAATTTTCTTAGTTAGTATTTACATGATAGTTTCTTCTGCCTCTTACCCTATGATGCAGCTCCTGGAGGACAGGAGATGAGATAAGTTTATTTGCATGCCCTCCTACCTCAGCATAGTGATGGACACGTATTTGGTGCTCAGTAAGGGTTTATCGTTAATAGTGGTGCCTGACTTTCCTCTCTCATACATTTGAAGTGAATGGTAATTTTTCTCTTCAGGTAATTCTAATCATTTTATCAATCTCTGCAAAAGTCATAGTCTTAATAAATGCCACTCTTATACCAGCGAGCATCTCTTTTTCTTGGGATCTCTAAGCACTGGGTAGTGAGAGAGTAAAGAGTTTATCTTACCAGCAAGAGCTGAAAAATATTGAGCTTATTTAAAACAGTTCAACAGGCAGGAAAGAAAAATGTATTCCTTGGTATTTTTTACAAATGAAAGAGTTATTTTATTAATCTTTGCTATATGTTTTTAGTGTACAACATTATAATTTCACATCTGATTACACTACAAAGCGATCACACCCAAGAGTCTAGATACTATTAATCACCTTGCCCTTGACTTCCTTCATCCCTAATTCCAACTCCGCACCCTCTTCTCTTCTGGTACCCACCGATCTGTTCTCTGTAGCTGAGTTTGGTTTTGTTTTATTTTGTTTGTTGTGTTTTGTTTTTGTCTTTTTTAGGTTTCACATGTAAGTGAAATCATATCATTTTAGGCTTTCCTTGTCTGATTTATTTACTTAGCGTTATATCCTTCAGGTACATCCATGTTGTTGCAAGTAGCAAGATGCCATTCTTTTTATGGCTGAGTAGTATTCCATCACAAACACACACACACACACACACACACACACACGTTTTCTGGTTGTCCAGAAAACATTTAGCTATGTCATATGAAAAATAGAGGCATTTATGGCAGATTTTTTCTGGACAGCCTTCGTATATCCTATCTTCTTTATTCATTCATCCACTGATAGGTACTTAGGTTTCCTTATCTTGGCTCTGGAAAAAAAATGCTGCAATGAACGTAAAGGTGCATATATATTTTCTAATTAGTATTTTCCTATTTTTTGGATAAATACTCAGAAGTGGGTATATCTATAACAGTCTATTTAAAGTTGATAGCAACTTAATTTAAAGATTTATTTTTTGTTTTTTGACCAAGAGAGAGCAAGAGAGGGAGAGAGACAGAGAGAAGGGGGAGGTCCCAGAGCAGTCTCCATAGTTGTACGTCATCAGTTTTCATTCCACACAGGTGGGTGGGGGCTGCACAGGACAGGAGCTGGGCTGGGGCCTCCCACAAAGGAAGCTTGCCCCTGCGAGAGCCAAACTGGGGACACATGCCAGTTTAGCATATGGGTTCACACAGGCCGGGGCCAGGATACAATCCTTGGATCCTGAGGCTGCAAAGGAAGCACCTAACCCATGGAGCCATCGCAGCTTCCCCTATCTGTGTTTGTGTCTATGTATCAGGCAATACAACTGCTATCTCTGTCAGTACTGAAGGAGTGACCCTGTGATGATTCTGCACACACCTGCCCTAGTTCTTGCATGTCTCTAAAAACCTTTGTTATTATCAAGTCAACTCCAGTTATCCCATTGTTGAGGTCGTACAAAGACTTGCAGTGCCCCAGGGGGAGGGATCATTCACACCTAGTGTCAGGTTGCTTAAAAGTTGGAACCTCAGGTGCTAGGTTTATAATATACAAATTTATACAGTTCTGTGGGACTGTGTTTGTTATCCCTGCTGAGATGTCCCCTGCGTGACCGTTGCCAAAATCAAGATTTCAAACGAGCTTCTTTCTGGGACGTCTCGTCGAGCTATAGTGAGGTCAAAGGTGCGCACAAAGATGGCATCTCCCTGCTTTTGTCCCCTGGGGCACATCCTTAGCAGATCGGTCTGTGGGACACCTGAAGCCCAACCTTTAGCCCGACACTCCCTCCTAAGTAAATAGGCCTTTTTCACAGGAAGATTCGGGTTAAATGTCTCAGTCTGTTCTTTCTGCAGCACCCTGGGAGAATTGGCCTGACACCACCACCCCCTTTGTCCACCAGGGGGAGAAAATCAATGGGTGACTCTTATGTGGATTAGGCCTGTCCTGGTGACTTTGGCCTGGCAGCTATAGTGTAAAGATTTCAGGAAGGCAGTGAGCACTTCCCTGTAGGTTTCGGCCGTGCGGTGAGAGCTTCCCTGTCTGTGAGCACCGTGTCAGGCTGGGTACAGGAGAACGTCGTGACCACACGTGCTAGTCAGCACCAGCTGGGGGCAGGGTGAATTTGATTGGAGAAAGCAGGTCATGACAGTCATGCTGGCTGTCCCATCCAGAAAGCAGGGGGCTGTTGCAACCACCCACACTATGGTTTCATTGAGGCTGTGGTATAGTGAGTGCTCACCTCCCCTGGTCTTAGCAAGGCAGTGGGAGGGGGAGAGAAGGTAGTGTGTGAGCTCACTCCATTGCTAGCAGGTTAGGTGGAGAGAGTCATATTGGTATCTGTCCCTCTTCAGTCTCTAGGGAACGTTTCAATTGTCCCCGGCCCCTCCAGCCCACACCTTTAAGATAGAAAATGAATCCCCTTGCTAGAGAGTCTAGGTGCTTCTCAAGCTGCTGAGTGTTTGTTTGGGTGGGTCTGGATGAGTGAGACCACACATGGGCCCTTTATGAGAGGAGTCTCAGTTTCATAGGGCACACTGGGTCCTTAGATATCAACCCATTGGTGTTCTAGCCCAATACTTTGGGGACTTGTTTTCTCGGCTTCTTGGTGCAGTTTCCAGGTGTTGGGGACATCAGAGGTGGGCGCCCACCCCTCCCTCCTTAAGGAAGAAGAAGCACCTGCCTGGTGAGATTCCAACCTAGTGTGTGCTGCCCTCGTCTGGGGTGGGGTGATTCTGTGAGACTCCTCTCTGCCTCATCTTCCTGTCTCCATGTGTTTTTTTATATCTTGTTGTGGAGAACCATTTGTTTAGTTTTTGAATCATTTCCAGAAACACATGATAAATAGGTAGCTGCAATTTGGGGTGTCAGTGGGAGGAAGTGACCTCAAAATCTTCCTTCATTGCCATCTTCCTCCTTCAGCTCTCTCTGATTTTCAATAAAAATATAGGCTGAGGTTACTGCCCAGGGACAACTTATGATATTGACCTTTTAACTATTCTCCTGGGAAATAAACATTTCATCATATAAAGATTAGCATTAAAATAAAAAGGATAGCAATAGCTGGACAGATGGAAACCCTCCACTCCCCCAGTTTTCAATTACAACAAAATCAAATCTCAGGAGGATTTGTTTTATCATCCTTAATAAAAGGTGCTACTTAGAAAAAATAAAAGACAGCTTTCTAGCTATGAGACATACGTGTGATGCAAGCCTGTCAGTCAACTATCTTCTCCATCAAGAATAAAGGTGAGTCATAAAATTCTGGGATCATCAAGCAAACTCAAGAAATGGAAACTCAGACAGTCATTCCTGTGGTTTTGCTATTTTACAGTGGTCTTAATGTCCACTTCATCCCAAACACTGGAAAATGGTAACACATGCTAGTGACCTGCCTTCTTATTCTCCATAGTTCAGCAGACAGAAGTGAAAGAGTTAACACTGTTGTATGAGATGTTGCTCTGTCATAATTTATATCCCAAAATGGAAGAGAAAGTTATAGGGAAAAATTATATTCCTCTTGGCATGTTTTCAAGCTAAATTTGAGGGACGAGAAAAACTGAATAAATAATAAAGCCTACACCAAACACCTTAGAAAGTGACTTAGACTGAACCCAGTTTTTTTAATGTTCTCGTAAGACTACTTGACACTTTGACTTTTGTGTGTTAACATCCAGCACTGATCTTTTTAATTATTTAATTTCTCTACATTAAAATTAGATCACAAATACATTTTTTTTCAAAAAGAAAAGAACTAGACCAAAAGACAAATTCTGCCAAGAAATTTGGAAAATGGATAATTTGCACATAGGAATTATAAACTTTTGAACTATTTTCACTCCAGGATCAGTTGATCTATCTATATACCTACCTACCTACCTATCATCTCTCTCTCTTTCTCTCTCTCTCTCTCCTTCTCTCTCTCTCTCTCTCTCTCTCTCTCTCTCTCTCTCTCTCTCTCTTTCTCTCTCTCTCTCTCATACACACACTCAAATATATATATGTAAGGGATAACTGAAAAAAAAAATCCAACCATAGATGTCTCTATTTTTCATATTATGTGGCTGGATACTTTCCAGACAGCCCTCATACATACATACCTGAGATTATATCTTTATATAAAATTTTTATTGCTGAAAATGGAGACTTGAAATGACTTATTCTCTTCATGGTCCAGAAATACAGACTAAAATTTTTACTGTCAATTTTTTTAACATCTTTTATATAAACCACTATAAAATTCAAAGAAGAAAAATCCAGATAAAGAAGTATATCAACAAGTGTGAGGAGGAAGAAGAAGAGGAAGAGATGGGAATGCAAGTGTAACACAACAGCTGACTCCAGAGTAATGAGAGTGAGCAAGACAGATAATACCTGCCCGGCCGTGGGGCACATAGACCAGCAGGTGTTTGAAATCTGTTCAAAATGATTTGCTTATTTAGTACAACGATTACTCGAGGGCAATGATCTTCGTTTATCTTGTTTCATTGGGCTCTCAGTTTGAAAAGCAGTTTCCTGTAGGCTGGCAGACTGGGCCTCAGGTTTTCTTCCCACCTTCTCTCCTCCTCCCCTCTCCTTTGCTTTCCTCCAAAGGGTTCAACTGCTTCCCATCTGTGTGTTAAGCAGGAGTTGTAGGTGTGAACTATAAACTCCCTGTGGCCAAAAAGACTTGAGACACACAGCTGGCACTTGAGCAAGACAGGCTTGAACTGTCCAGGCCACTAACATGAGGAGTGTTTTCAATAAATACACAGGCTGCCCATTGTATCTTCAGGTTTCACACGCACAGCTCAGGAAGCAGAGAGTATGCATTGTTCTACCCCATTATCACAGATATAAGGGACTTGAGTACCCAAGGAGAGTCCCCAGCACCTATGCCCCCTGGAGACCAAGGGACAACTGAAGATCAGTTTGGAGAGAGTAAAAATTTATATGCAGATTTTTGACAGTGTGGAGGGTCGGGGTCCTGAATCCCCATAGTGTTCAAGAATCATAGCCTCTTTTTGTTTTTCTGCCCCCTTATTGTTCTACCTTTCTTCCTTCCCCACAGCTTTTTTTGTTCCTTCTCCGTTCTCACTTTAACAACTTCAGTCACCTTTTTCTTAGTTGGAGTTATGGCTCCGTTTATGCTGGAGTCTCTCTTCCTTATCCTAGGAGTCTGAAGAAAATGTCTTGCTGCTTTAACAATCATTAGGTGCTATTTCTTTTCACTATTTCAATAGGAGACATTCACTACCTAGGCAGCAGTGAATTAGTACACCTTGTAAAGAAGTTGGGTGTTATTCCATACTTTGCATAAATGGCAAATGAGAGAGGACATACTCATCTAAAGAGACAGGAACAACTCAGGTTCTGCCTGTTATGCATGCATGTTGACCCACTGTTCTGGGGTCTTCTGATTTTTTTAACCAAAATCAGAGTTCAAAGTATTTTTGAAGTAAAGTTGTCATACGTTAAAACTGATAACTCACATTACCAAACAATGTAATTACCAAGTTAATAAATACTGCACACACACAACTAAGTTTCCTCAGTTATTCTGTGACTGAGAATGTGTATATGGGTATGACTGAGAATGGGTATGTGTATATTTTAAAGTCATCCTGGATTATAAAGTCCCAGGATGAGAACAGTTTCTTCTGTCATTTAATGTAATTGTTATGCTCGCTATTACAGCAACTGCTTGAGACAATATTGTGGTCAGAATAACACCTGGGAGATACCTGTTCTGTAAACTCAGTGAGGGATTCTATCTCTGGACTGTCTTTTACCTTTCTATCCTGCTAAATTCATCTGAAAAGAAATCTGCTTCTGCACTATGAATTACTTGTCTGAATCAGCAGAGATATTACTCTCAGCAGACACCATCATGAATGTGGATGCCACCACAGTTATTGTGTTAGTGCTAATACTGTGTAACTACAGATTTTTCATTTGGTTACATTTGACAAAAACTCTAAACGTTAACACAAAGGAAATAGAATGCTCTGTTTCCTTTGTGTTAACACTGTACATTGTGTTTCATCATCAAATAGAGATTAAAATCCCAGTAAGCTAGGCATCTAAATAGAACTATAGCCAAAGTAAGATTTGCCGTGAATATCATTCCAACCACTGCTGAGACTTGCTTCTTTATTATTCCCTCTCCTCTAAAAAGCTAAGTACTCCTTTTCCCTTTTTCTTTCTCTACTTGTTTTCTCTTTTGTGTTCTTATGTCTCCTTCCTGCCATTTCCATCACCTATTTTTAGAACTTAAAAGTAATTATTAACATAGTAATGTCTTTGAAAGAGTCTTTTCCAAATGTGCTGTCCTTACACATAGGACTCCCAGGAAGAGTTTGAAATGAAATGTAGAAAATCTGGGGAACAAGCTATACTCCGTATTATACATGGTGTGTGCCCACGCAGTGTGTATCCTGCAGGCCAGCTCTGAATAGCTTGGACACACAGCCCCATCTGCAGTTTGATATGTAAATCTTGATTTGTTTCAATCAGAACATTGACTCCCAAGCATTCGAATCAAAGTGAATAGCTAAAATTTAGTGGGGTAATAAAGGGGGAAATAAAACACCTGCAAAGAAGGAAGAAAGCTAGAGACTTAGTGGTACCAATGTTTGGACCGTAAGAAAAGTCAGCTGGAGACGAAGCAGATTTATAGACCGGGACCAAACTGAAGGAATCAAAGAGGAAGACATCATAAACCTCAGGAAGAAACTCGAATCTGGAGCTTGCCCATACTTTCTAATTCTGTGAGACAATAACTTTTACTGTGTAAGGCAGTTGGAGTTGAGTTTGCTGTAATTTGCAGACAAAACATTTAATTGATATGCTCTCAATGCAAAGTCATGAAAAACATTAACATGCCTCCTAGGCCTATAAAACTCAATATGGCTTGACTGAATATATCAGTTCTGGGACTAGCCAAGTGGCTTTATATAAATTACTTATAGTTTCATGGCCTGAGTGATTTCTTCTGTAAAATGGATATTATACTATCTATTTTACAGAGTTGTTGGTATTATTTGATAAAATATGTAAATGATTAGAAACTATATAAAATATTCTCTTTACTGGTGACACTAAAGAAAGAATTTGGGCTTGGTTGTCCATGAAAGCAAAACAATGGCAAACCCTGACCATCCTCCTTCAAATAACGTCTGACAGAAAGAAGTCTTTGCCAAGACACTACTGGTAACCCTGTGTCCTTAGCAAAAGCACTGGAAGTTTTTCATTCCATAAGTCTGTATTGCACTTTTCTATGTGCTGCCCACTCTTTACAACGTTAGAGCTATAACCATGAACACAATGGACAGCATTTTCTGCTTTCATGGAGCTTACCTTCAAATCGTGGTAAATAATAAAACAAAATGCATGTAAAATATACAAGGGTTGTCCGGAAAAGACCCAGTTGTCAATGTAACAAGAAACGCTATGTGGCTGGATACTTTCAAGACAGCCCTAGTATATGTATGTCATATGCTAGATGGTGAGGAATACTATGGGCAAAAATTTAAGCAGGAAAAACAGGTGGGTTTTGGGGGGGAACAAACACTATTAACCTAATCTGGGAAGTGTTCATGAATGATGGTGTTCATCAAGGTCTGATGAAGGCACAAAAGTGAGCCCAGCAAATGTGTGGGGGCCAGACCATCTAGGCCGAGGGAACAAAGTGTAGAGAGGACCTAGGGCAAGACAAGGCCCCGTGAGCTCAGGGAACTCTGACAAACAACTGAGCAGGAGTGGAGGAAGCGAACAGTGATTAATATACCATGAGATCCTGAAGGTGGTGATCCCAGTCGTAACAGAGACAATCACGATGCTGATGCTGTTAAGCATATGACTCAGCTAACTTTTCCTGTTTTGGGTTCCATTATACATTCTCTCTTTCTTGTTATCAAAAGTATTTAATATTTTCTATTATTTTGAAAATGATCAAATAGGAAAAAAAGGAAGTTTCTTTTCCTACTGTCATTGTTACTAATCCCCATGCCTAGGAGATTCAATTCTCAATTTATTCTTTCTGAATGTACCACCTTAACATTAACTAGTGTTCTTAAATTATTACTGCACCATTTCACCGTCTTATGTATTAACCAACCTTTGGATTATTACTATATTAGGTGAAGTTTAGTGTACTTTTTTATTCCAACTTTCTCATTTCAATGTGGTTAGAATACTTCTTTTAAACATTTTATAATTATAAATTTAAATAGAAGTTAAAAATATACATCTTTATTTATTTCTTCAGTAACTAAAGACTTCATTTCTTGATTCTCTATTTTGAAAATTTAAGCTATGGGCAGTTCTTAGTCTTCCCTTTAAGCTCCCCGCACCCCAAGTTAGTACCTTCCATCTTTTAAGTAGTGTTATCTGTATTTCTACTTTTATGTTTCCAAGACTAATAACATTTAAAGGCTCTTCTGTGACAATTAATATTTAAATCAGTGTATATAACCTACTATGTAAATATCCATTACTGATGATTACATTTTCTTTCATCTCTGAATTTTTTCCACGACTCTACCTCTCAGGTCCTGTCTTTCTTTTATTTTTACATAATACACCTTTATCTTAATTTTATTTCTTCCATGTTATTTAAGTGTATGAAGTCCAAAAACTAACCCTCTTTCTCTCCCCTTTACATTCATATTTTAGGCTTTTGTCTCTCTCCTTCAATATCTACATAGTATCTTTTAGCTCTGTTCCAAAACATAATTGAGGCCTTCACGTCCATCCCAGGTTAGATCCACTGTTTACCTAACCCCAGTCTTTCTTTGTTTCAGCTATACTTTTTTTGCCTGCAGTATATCATCAGGTAACTTGTTTTGAAAAATTAAAAAATAAGAAATTTTACTGTGGTCTTATGATTCTACAGATGTGTTTATTGTGTCTTCATACTGAGGCTCACAATTTTGCCTGATGCAGAATCCCAAGTGGAAAATATGTTTCCCTCAAGCTTTCGAAGCTTGAAGCAGTGGAACACCTCTCAGTTGCTGCATCTGATGCTAGTCTAATTCCTCTGCCTTCATGCATACAGTATTTCTCTTCATGAAAACATGTCTAATCGATGCATTTGAATCTTTGGGTTCTAAAATAGTTCAATGATATGTTTAAGTATGGAACTTCTTTAATTCATTTTGTTAGAAACTCAAAGTTCTCTTTCTATCTGAAGATAAAGGTCCTTCTGTTCTTAGAAATGCATTCTACGATATCATTCCTTAGGTCCTTCCTTATGATTTTTTGATGTTCTTTTCAGAAATGTCATAGTTGGTTGTTAGACAATTGATTTTCTTTTACATCTTAATTTTTGTTGCTGTCTTATGTACCATAATTTTGTTTTACGTTCTGGATTTTTATTTTTTCTTTAAGCACTTCTATTAATTAAAAACTTTGTCAACTAAAATTTTTATTTATTTAAAAATATTTCATCAACTTGGAGAACACAAGCCCCAGAATCATATTGCAAGGTCCAAATCCTACTCTGCTACTTACTAGCAGCTAAGTGACAAATTATTTAACTACTTTGTGCCTTGGTTTCCTAATTGGTAAACTGAAAGTGATAATTGCTCCCACCTTAAAGGGTGATGACCAAAACTAAAATGTGAACCTATAAAGTTATAGAGACAGTTATTTGAACCCATCCTCAAAAAATATCATCTCACATTATTATTTAGTTGTTAAACAAATATTTATTAGGGCTTATTTATATATCAGAAATATTCTGGGGGAAGCTGAGATGGCTCAGGAGGTTAAACACACATTTTGCAGCCCCAGACACTGAGGATCAAATCTCAGTCCCGGCCCGTCTGGCAGACCCATATGCTGAACTGAGGTGAGCTTCCCATGTGGGAAGCCCCCGTTTGGTTCTCATCCCCCAGTTCTGTTCTCACCCCCTGGTTTAGCCCCTGGCTCGAGGGGACATGCCTCCCATGCACGAGGCCCCCAACCCAGTTCCCACGCTGTGCAGCCTACACCCACCTGTGTGGAACAAAACTATGTTGAAAATGGATGACATACAACTATGGAGACTGCTCTGTGCCCTCCCCCTTCTCTCTCTCTCTCTCTGTCTCTGTTTCTGTCCATCTCTGTCAAAAACAACAACAACAACAATAAAATAAATCTTAAAAAAAAGACATATTCTAAGATCTTTTAATATATCCAGAAGCAAAACATGCAAATTGCCTTGATCTTGAGAAATTCACATTCAATTCAGTAAATTTAGGCAAACAAAAAAGGTAATAAATAAAGTATGTATTATATTAGGAGACACTACTATTAAAAGAAAGGGAGACTGAAACAGGGGTCTGAGGAATTCTGAGTTTGTCCAGTGAGGTAGAGACAAGGCTGCACTTTTACATGAGGCAGGAACAGCAGGCCTTACACTGAAGGTGCTATTTAGGTATTGACTTGAAGAAGGTAATAAGATGAAAAATCAGGAGGCATGTTAGGACAAGAAGAGTCAACTTGTCTTGTTCTAGGCAAATGTTGTCCTACTGTTCTCCCTAATTTAGCATTTATCTCAAATATTTAATTTTATAACGGTGGCATTAAAATGAGCTAGGACAGGCTTGGCAGATCTCCACTTCGTGCTTCTAGCATTTTCCTTGATCTCATCTAGGAAAGTAGAATATTCATGAGCAATGAACAGAGCCCTTAATTTGGCACTAGGTTAAATAAAAGGTGTCCCAAAATTCACGCAAGAAGTAATTTTGATAGAAAACACAGGTTTAAAATTAAAAATTATAAATTTTTATTGCTCAACAATGAAAACGCATTGTTCTTTCATGTAGCACTCCATTTTGAATAACCCTGAACTGTCCGCTGTCATGCTGTCTTTTTTTTGTTTCTGTTGGCAACACTTTACCACACAAATGATGCAAAATTCAAATCTTGCGTGAATTTTGGAACACCCCATGAGGTTAACAATGACCCGTCTCTCTTCGACCCAGTGCTTTCTAAATGTGAAGTATCCTTTCACTGGACACATTGAACTTTCAAGGTGAGCATGCAGAATCCTTGCTGGACTTAGGCATCACCCCTCCCTCCTTTAGCCGGGAGGTAGGAAGGCAGGCCTCAAAACTACCTTTCCTGCCACCTCCCCCTTGTTGACTATGTGAGCTGTGAGAGCTATAATTTGAGACATACATGACTAAGAAACTGATGTGACATCATGACTGTGCACCAAGAATGTTTACTCTGCATATGTCGTATTTTACTGGTCTGCTGATCAAAACAAAGATAATTTTTTTTTATTATCTCTCTATTTGTTATATGTAGAATTCTGTAATGGGAAAATTTTTTATTTATTAATTTTTTTAGTATAACTATTTTATAACACTACCATTACAATTAAACAATTCATAACTATAAACACAATATGAAAATAGTATTACTGTAATAAAAACAGCATTGCTATAATAGAGTAATTAATAACATATTTCAGAATGTATGTAATTGTAATTATTTTAGAGCATATTTTCATTTTAGAATGTACAGATTTAAAGAGAAAATTTTGTGATCACCCCATTTGTAGTTGAATTGGCTGATCTTTATAATAGAACAAGAATCAACAAACTATGGCCCACCTCATTTTTTTTTTTTTTGTACAGTCCATGAGCTAAGAATCATTTTTACTCTTTTAAATGGTTGGAAAGCAGAAACAAGAAAATAATTCTACTTTGTAACATGTGAGAATTATATAGAATTCAAACTTCAGTGTCTATAAATAAACTTTTATTGGAACACAGCCTTGATTATTCATTTATGTATTGTTTATGGCTGTCTTTCTACTACAAAAGTGAAGTTGAATAGTTGCAACAGAGCTAATGTGGCATAGAAAGCCTTAATTATTTACTGTCTGAGATTTTATAGAATTTTGCAAACCTCTGCACTAGAATATTCACCTTTCTGTCAGAACAATTTTTCACTATACAATGAAAATAACCATATTATTCATGTGATATTGGTTAACTTAAGTTCTCTGCAACATAAACATGGCTGCTAAAATATGAAATTACTGAGATTGAAATATGAAGGTGAGAACCTGATTCTTGGTAGATTTACCAACTTAATGAGTTCCATCAAGTAAGGCTTGTTGGGCTATTGTGTGGTAGATTTTTTAATTCACCTACAATGACTCTTTTATGGTATTTTCTTAATTTGTTGCTTCCAATTACTTTATTTACAGGAATATTTTAACTCTCACTATTTGAAAACTCAGACCTCTGAAATTACTTCCAATGATAAGTGTGTTATTCTACCAAGCTTGTGAACAGGTATTATATTTACCACACTTGCGTAAGTGCCATTATTCACACACTGTTATATAAGCTAGCCTAGGTACCATTATTTATGCACTATTTAAAGTAAGAGTAGATTAGCAAGGTCTGCTAGGCATTTTGTAGAGAAATATTTTTATTTTCAACAGTAGAGAGGAAAAAAGAACAAAATTCTTTGTGTGATCGACTCCAACGTTTGAACTACTTATGGTTTCCATACCATCAATTTTCCATCTGTTGGAATGCCATCCCAGCTACTTTTGCAGTTCGCTAATTAAAATTAAGTGTGAAGTCAGGCTATTATTTTGTAGATATGGTTCCATTCAAACAATTGATTTAGATAATTAAGGAAAGTAAATTTAGTTTAGGAATTAATGCCGAGGCCCAATGCATAGAGAAAAACTGGAACAAAATTCACTTCAGTCATCTATTCTAACACAATTTAGTTATCAACATATTACATCATTAATAGTAGTTGTAAGAGATGGGGTACCTGAGCTAGAATTTTCTAGTACAGTTGGCCAAAATGTGCAAGACAAACAGAGACGAAGTTAAATGCAGTATTTTGGAATGCTAGGTTCTACTGAATGATTTGCCAACTATAAATTTGAACACACAATCAAAACACATATGCTACTTTCTTTCAATAAGTGTAGCTACTATTTAGTGTCTACTATACATGCAGTAGTTATAAACATGGGCTCTGACCAACATTTTTTGAATTTGTTTTTTTTTTTTAACTTCTTTTTTTTTATTAATATTTTTTATTTATTTATTTTTATTTTTGACAGAGAGAGAGAGAGATACAGAGACAGAGACAGAGAGAGAACTGAACTGGGGGACCTCCCAGTTCAGCATATAGTTCCGCACGGGCCGGGGCCGGGACTTGATCCCTGGTCCCCAGCGCTGCAAAGTGAGCGCTTAACCCATTGAGCCATCCCGGCTTCCCCATGAATTTGTTTTTAACTTTAATGACTGTACAGACTAGAGATAAATTATTTAATCTTGTCATAACTTTATTTCTTACACACATTAACAGTCAGTGAAGATTAAAGGAAATAGTAAAGGCAAAGTGCTCAAAAAAACTGCAGCATAATTATTACCATTACTTTGCTTTTCCTCTGCACAATAGTCTTCCACGGTAAGACTACCATCATTTTGCAAAGGAGGTACCTCATGATTCAGTGAGGAGGTTAATGTAAAGCAGCACATTGATGATTCAAAGACAAGATGGACTGATGCTAAAACTCTGTCTTGTTCTTTCTATTTTGGCCCACTGGCTCTTTCATAAATTCATCCACTTATATAGGCAGTATCTCTAGCCCACAAAGATTTACGGTATGGAACCAGGTTTCCAATAATCCCTAAATTTGATTTGTTTAAATTTAGATTTTGAATGGCTTACCTGATAAATTAGATATTATCAGGGAGTTTTGGAGTTTAAACCCATTCTTTTGAATTTTTTAAGAAATGAGGTATAGATGTATACAAAAATGGAGTTATTTTTGATGAGGGTAGTTTTTAGTACTCCTCAAATTATACACACTGCAAGCAAAAGAAGAAATCATCCATACATCTCTCTGTTAGAGGAAGGAACAAAAAAGGCATTAGAATTAAGTCCTTCGGAGTATCTTAACTGAAGGCTTATTTGGAATTCAAGAAGCAAGTGAAAAGCATTTGGATGCATTTTAAGAGATAATTGCTAACAAATAATTTATGGGTACAGAGCAATACCCAAGGAGAAAATACCCCTAGTTATAACCTAGTAAATTAAAACCAAACACTCTACATGCCTGGTATCGTGTTCAAGATTAAATGGATCATAGCAGAAAGTGCGCATTATGAAGATCAAATACTAGGAGAAAAGTCGTAAACTTTGAAAACATATCAGTGTATCTTCATCTCCGCAGATGCCTTTTATTTATTGTCAATGTAAGCAGATGCTAATGGCATTGTAAGAGCCAGAGAGTGAAAAAGAGGAGAGACAGAGACAGAGAGAATTTTTCTGAAGATAAAGGATAAAAATGATAACAGAAAATCTTATAACTTAGATTTCAAAAGCACACATTTTCTTATCAAAAAACACATTTCAATCTTTAAGGACAGAGGCGTGGGATGGGACTAGGGAAGTAGGATGGAGGCCAGTGGAGGTGACTTGAATTATCATGTCTACTCATGAGCTAACAATATTACATTTATTTGGCTAAGAACAATTTTCTTTGAAGCATGCTATTTAGAATAAAACTTCATTGCCTTCATAAGGTTTTGCTGTAAAATAATGGCTTAAAGAGTGAATGAAAAAATACTATTTAACTCTTGTTTAGGACCCTTGAATATTTCCTTCTTTATTTTTCCAATAAATATTAAAACCTAATGCGTTGTAGCTCACACTGAATTATTGAGGGGTCTGTCTCATTCCAGGCAATAAACTCATCAGAATAAGAACACTGGATACATCTTAAAATACCATTAATGTTCAATATATATTAGAGAAATTCAAAATTCTATGAATGCATGAGAATGTTCAAATTTACTTAGAGTAAGGTTGATCAACCTCAGTGCTACTGGCTTTTGAAACTAGATAATTCTTTGGCCTGGGGAGGCCTGCACTTTGTTTCATAGGATGTTAAGCAGTATCCCTTACCTCTACCTACTAGATGACAGCATTACTCTTTCCTACTCCCCAATTTTAAAATGTTTCCAGATATTCCCACTTGTAAATGATACCTGGGGGTGGGGGACAAATGAGAGTGGGGAGGGCAGGAAAAATTATTTCAGATGAGAACTTCTGACTTAGAGATTATCATATATATGCTGTTGGGAAAAAATCCAGCAATAAATACCTCTATTTTTCATATTACATGGCTGGATACTTCCCAGACAGTAATATATATATATATGTATGTATATATACATACATACACATACATACATACATACATATACACACACACATATACATACATACGCACACTAGATCTGGTAGTATGTTCCATTTATTTCTATTGCTGCCATTTACCTTCTTCTCTCTCTCTCTCTCTCTCTCTCTCTCTCTCTCTCTCTCACACACACACACACACACACACATATACACACACACCCCTCACTGAAATCCATCCTAGCTGGGTGGAATATGAATTCACATATACCTGGCAGGTTGTGCTAGATAACATTTTTCTTTTCCTCATCCAGAAAGTATTAATTGATTCACAAAAATTCATATAGATAAGCAGACCCCTTGGAAAGCACTTTACACACTTTGTATTAATACTAGTCTGTGTGAAAAACTTACATGGATGGAGCTGAATGACAGAAACAAATCATAAGTAGGTAGAATAGAGGGAGCAATCCAAAAATTAGACTAAGCAATAGGAAAATACTTGAACCCACCCATAACCCAGAGACCTTGTAGAGTTTTATATATCCTAAAGATGGAAGTGTGTAAGCACTAAGAGACCTTTATTCTTGGGACCTCCAGATGTTTCTTGGGTGCAGTTCCATTCAAAGACAAAAGTGTAGAGAAGGGGAAACTATTTCTCTATCAACAGAAATAGTCAAGACCTTGTTTGAGAGGATCAGAAAGCATCTTTTGGGAGCTGTTGACATATCAGTTGGCTCATCAAGGAACAAAACGACCTGATCAGGGTGCAGTTAAGTGACAGTAATAAGCAAAATATTGCAAAAGATCATTAGGGGTCTGGGACCAATGAATAGGGGATGAGAAAGCTATGAGTATGAAGGCAACAGGGACTGTACAAAGCTACACAGACAGTCTGTAGGGTCTGAAATAGATTCAAAACTCACTAAATATTCCAGCGGTAGAATCTGCATCCTGAAGGAAAGCAATGATGCAGGCGCAGGTAAAGGCCCAAGTATCCACACATCTTACATACCTCATCAGTTTTTCTAGTAAAACTGGACAGGTAAAGAAAATTTGATTGAGAGTGGATGGAAATTAATGCCTCACAATTACACTGCTGAGGTTGCCAAAGAGCAGAATCTGTTCCCATTCCACTTAGAATTTATCTCAAAAATGCAAAGTTTCTTAAATATTCGGTAATATATCAATATACTTAATGGTATTCACACATGAAACAATATAATCATGACATTTTAATATCCACAGAAACTTGTTTTACAGTTTAATACTCATTTATGATTGAAACAAACAAAACTCATATAAAAGTAGTTGCCATATACCGATAAAAGTATCCAACAAAAACATATAGCTCATGGCTTCTTGAGAGTTCAGATATTTAGAAGTATTGACTTAAGAGTAATCCACAATCTTAATATTATTTGAAATTTTACTGAAGTTCAAAATATGTGATAAGAACAGAAAGACAAATAAGAGCAATCAATAAAAAAATTGGAAAGAAAGAAATGTATTGCTTAAAAAAAATTTTTTTTTGTAAGTTAACACAGGATAGATGCTGGAAGTTTTCACAAGTAGAAAGAGTTTAGGTTCTTTTAATGTGGTTCAGCTCAATAAGAGTTTACTAATCTTTTCTTTACTTAAGTATGCTCTAAACCAGATGACAAATAAGGTAAAAATTGTAAAAAAAAGCTTTGTCCTCTAAGATTCCATGTGGTAAAGAGGATAAGCGTTTTCATGAATAAGATTTACAGTCAAAAAGAATTTCGAATCTTCTTGTCACCTTAATAATGGTAATCATGGTTCATGTTAAATAACTTCTTCAAGTTTCTCCTCCCGCTGGCTAAAATGGGGATGAGTATGTGTCATGAACAATTCAAGTTGACAAACATTTATTTAAGTATCCAATCCCTACTGTACTCTTACAATTTTTTTTTTGTAATTATTATATGGCTTCTATCAGAAATCTTTGAACCACATAATTATATTATTTTCATTATGGGTTTCTGAACCAGTGGATAATTTTGTTTTACTTCATGAGAGAAATATAAATCAAAGTGACAATAAATTACCACTACACATCTGTTAGAGCATCCAAACCCTGGAACACTGACAACATCAAAAGCTGTCAAGGAAGCAAGGCAACAGGAATTCATACTCATTGCTGGTGGGAATGCAAAGTGGTACAGATACTTGGAAGACAGCTTGGCAATTTCTTACAAAACAAAACATACCCTTGCCATATCATCCACCAATCATGCCTTTTGTTATTTAACCAAAAGAGTTGAAAACTTCTGTCCACATACAAACCAGCAGGTTTCTTCATGACTCTCAAGACCCAGAAAAAAACAAGATGTCCTTCAGTAGGTGAATAGATAAACTGTGGTTCATCCAGACAATGGATTCATATTTAGTAATATTTAGCACAAAAAACAAACAAACACACAAATACGCTATCAAACCATGAAAAATCCAGAGGAATTTTAAATGCCTATGACTAAGTGAAAAAATGCTGGTCTGAAAAGATTGCATACTATATGATTCCAATCATATGACATTCTGAAAAAGGCAAAATTACATAGACAGTGAGAAGATCGATGATTGTCAGGGAGAGAAGGAAGGAATAGAAAGGGCACAGAGGATTTTTAAGGCACTGTGTGATTTCATAATAGTGGATAGATGTTATTATGCATTTGTGAAAACCTACAAACTGTACAACAGTAAGAGTGAACCCTAATATAAACTATGGACTTTGGGTAATTATAATGTGTCAGTGTGGATTCATCAATTGTAACAAATGTACCACTTTGGTGGGAATATTGATAATGGGAGGCTATGCATGTGTGGGGACAAGTAATATATTAAAAATTTCTGTTCCTCCCTATACATTTTGCCATGAATCTAAAACTGCTCTAAAAATACCTTTGGAAGAGAAAAAACAACAACCAAGCCTGAATACCTTGAAATGGACATGTCAACAGGCAGCAGAGTGTTCAGGATCCAGGTCCAGGCCATTTTCACTAAAATGCTAGTGAAATGGCCTCACACTCAGTAGGAACCTACTTGATTTTTTCAATGGCACTAGTAAATCAAATTATCCCATGACAGTTGTGAAAAACTGTATTTTTCTTCTATAAGAAAGTTCACAAAAAATTCAAACAGTTGGCAAATTAAAAAAATATATAGTTGCAAATCAAATTGTAGCAGGTTTTATGATTTTGACCTCATTCCCCACTCTTCCGCCATCTTAAATTGGTAAAACACACAAAACACTTATTGAAAATTCTGACAAGACCACATTAAGGAAAAGTGATTTCCCCTCTCTTTCAGTCTTCTCAAAAAAAGCCACTTATTTTGATAGCACAATCAATGAAATACCAGTTTTTCCAGCTAGTCAATTTCCCTTATACATGTTTCATTCCAAACCCAAATGTTTGACATTATTTTGTTTTAGAAGGTTACTTTCACCATCCTTCATTTATAAGCACTGTTGCTATGAAAAGAAAATATATTATAAATTGCTACCTCTGAGTGCATGAGCTAATATAGTTTGTGTTATAAAGGGTGTTGTCAAGTGTCTCTTTTGTAATTGCTCCATTCTATAGGGAACTTGAATAAGTGAATCATTTATGAGGAAGACCAACTCAATTTGGAGAATTAAGCATGTATTCATTTAAAAAAAAACTTCTAATGAGAACATACTGTGTTCCAGAGACAGTACTAAGAGAACAAAGATAAACTAAAAATAATAATAATAATATAAAAGATCCTACCCTTTAGGCACACACACCAGAATAATGGAGAGATCAATAGAACTCATCCCAGCACAGGCAGTAATATGTGATGTTGCTTATTAATGGTATGTGTGAGAGGTCAAGTATAAGATATTTGAATTTAGTTACTAGAAGTTAATGGGAAATTCAAAAGACATGCATTGGTCAGAATAAAATAAATATAGGGTGAATTGTAAGGGGCAGAGTAAGCTATACAGTTATGTGGGAGCTTGAGATAGCTCAACACTGCAAGCTCTTGCCTTTCTGGAGAACAAAGGTAACGGTGTTAGCAGATGGAGTCTTTGGGAGGTGCTTAAGTCGCAGGATAGAATGCTCGTGAGTGGACTTAGTGCCTTATACCAGGGGCCCCAGAGAGACTTGTAGCCCCTCCCACCACGCGAGGGCTCAGTGAGCAGGTGCAGCTGTGATCCAGGGTGCGGGCCTTCAGCCAACTGCACTAGCACACTGATCTTGTATCCCCAGCTTCCACAACTGCGAGAAACACACTTCTGCCGTTAATGAGCCAAGCAAGTGTGAAGGAATTCGCAGCAGCAGGCTGAATGGACCAAGACGGTATCAGTAGATGCAGCCAACTAACTTCTACTGACCCTTCCGGTCTCAAAATGAACATCTTTCCCCCAGAATGACGGACATCTCAATCTAAATTCCCCGTACATCCTCCTCCAGTCACCTTTAATCATAAGAGAATTATTATGTTAATAACTTCCTCTATTGTCCCTGATAGTGCATGCACTCTTGGTGCCACACTGTCTGATAGGAGTTCAGTAATATTCCTTAAATTAATTAACGGAAAACAGAATGAATAGATGGTGTAGAAACACAATCAGAAAACCTTCTATATAGAAGTTTGCTGAAAGTGATGGGTGAGGTAGCTAAAGATTTGTTTAAAATACGTGCTCAGACTTGCTTTCTGAACAGACCAATATTGTTAACCCTTTTCCTGTTTAGAAAAAAGAAAAATAAAAAAGAGTGCAGCTCGCTTGCCCCATTCATTTAATTTTACATAAACACATACTTTGAGGCTGAAGCAAATCTGACTGGTTTTCTATTTGAAAATAAAATATAAAAACTGCTCTTGGAGTTATTTCTAAATAGAACTTGTTTCTATTTCTATTGTAACAAAAATGTATGTGATCAGTATTTAATAACTTGGAGGGGTATGGTGAGGACTGTCATCCACGAGTTATTTTTTGGTAAACGCTGCAACTACAAGTGCCAACAGCAAATAATCTCAGGGCAAAGTGGCAAGTAAGGGGGCTACATCATAAGAAGGAAGTGATAGGGAACAAGTGTTAGGAATTAGTTAATACACTGAAAGAACCCAACGAATACAAGTTAATAACAAGCTAAAGTGATAGGAGCAAACAAGCAAAACAATGAGTCTTTGTGTAGAGAGATTAAGCTCTATGGTTCAGGGACTGTGGCTTCCTACATATACAGGGCTGTGAAGTGCCTGAAACAGAAAGGATACTTGCTAAATATTTTCAGATGAGTAAATGAAAACAACAGCTGACATTTATCAAGGCTTTACTCTGTACTATTATCTGTTTTTCTCCTCATCATTTCTCAGAGGTATTGTCTATTTCTATCCCCAATCTCCTTCCCAAGAGAAACTCAAGCAAAGAAAGGAAAAACAACATGCACAAATTTCTCCAACAAGGTAAGAGTACAGCTGGGATTTAAAACTAGAGATGTCAGATGCCCTAACTTGAGCTCTATTCTACCATCCAGATGTCCACCAGTTTTTGTGTCTTTATTTAAACCTTATTATTACCTCGGCCTCAGTAGACTTATGCATTATTAACTATACTAATCAGGGTTCTCCAAAAACAACAACAACAACAGAACCAATAAGATATAGAGAGTGATGTAAGAGGAGATTTGTTACAGGAACTGACTCACACCATTACGGAGGCCAAAAAGGCCTAGACTTTACCTTCTGAAGGCTAGAGATCCAAGAAAGCCAGTGGGGTAGTTCCAGTCTGAGTCTGAAGGCCAGAGAACCAGGGTTCTCTGGCTAATGGCGTAACTCCCAGTACAAGGTCAAAGGCCTGCGAAACAAGGGAACCAATGATGTAAATCCAATCTCAGTCCCCAGGCCCAAGAACCAGAAACTGTCACCCAAGTGCAGGAAAAGATGACCATTCCAGCTCCAGCAAAGAGAAAATTCACTCCTTCTGCATTTTTGTTCTACTCAGGCATTGGTGAGGTGGATCTCCTTTACTCAGCCTACTAATGTGAAAGCTAATTTCTTCTAGAAACACCTCACAGACATACCCAGAAATAGTGTTTTGTCAGTTATCTGACCACGCCTTACTTAGCTCAGTCAAGTTGACACATAAAATTAACCATCACTCTCTCTTATATTCTTGTAGGCACTTTCCAATTTGCAATTTATCCACACTGCCTACTATTCCAGTTGCTAAGGCAGCATAACAAATATCACAAGATGTGTGATTGAAAACAATGACAACATTTGTGTTATTTATTAATCTGCTGTCTGAACAAGCGTTAACAAAGAGAGCTCTTCCCAGGTCTATTGGGCATCTGCTGTGATGCTGAGGTTGTCTGAAGCCTTCCTCACTCACGTCTGGCTGGGACAGGCAGCTGGGACAACCACATATGGTCTCTCCAGTGGCCTGGGCTTCCCCACCACATGGGGGCTGGGTCCCAAGGGTAAATATCTGGAGACACAAAAAGACTAGAAATAGAGAAAGAAACATAATGGGAGAGAGATTATATCACCTTATATGACCTAACTTCAGAAGCCATACAGCATTTCTTCTACCTCATTTTATATTATATTCATACTCTATTCTATTCATCTATATTCTATTCATGAATAAGTCATTAATAACCTGACGATGATCAAGAAATAATTAGACTCCATCTTTTGATTAAGAAGTTACAGAATTTTAGAAGAACATGTGAAATCAGAAATAATTGCTGTGAATATATATTTTTTTAATACAATCTGCCCCACCAATCATAGCATAATGGGGAAATTTCTTTAGACAATGGAATCTTGGGTTATTCATATTTATAGAAAAAGATAAATTCTATAAAAGTACTGGTAATATCAGGAATATATTTACCCAGTTAGATGCTAGTTTTCACTCAATACTCACCCCAAACCACGAACGTAGAGTTAACATTTTCCTCCTATTTACATTTACATTTACAGAAATGGAGGCACGGAGAACTAAGATGACTGGCTCAGAATCACACAGCTGGTCAGGAAGATTCAGCAGCCCAGCTCAGACAAGACAACCCCCTTCCACTTTTAGATATTACACTTCACTGCCTTTCCAAGAGGAGTCCTGGAGAAAAGTCAATTTTTTTCTTACTGTATAGACAATTATTTTGACAATTGATCGCCCCTCATAAATACATTCTTGCAATTCCCATGTTCTGGACATTCATAAGCTAGTTTGAGTCTACTAACAATGTGCCATTTCAAACATCTGCAAGGGAAGCTGGGACGGCTCAGCGGGTTGATCACTTGCATTGCAACCCCCAGGATTGAGAATCAAATCCCAGCCCCAACCCATGCAAACCTATATGCTCAAGTGGGGTGTGGTTCCCATGTGGAGTCCCCCAGTCCAGTTCCTGCCCTATGTGGCCCCCGCCCACCTGTGTGGAAAAAAAACACATGGAAAACTGATGACGTACAACCATGGAGACAGTTCTAGGCCCTCCCCCTACTCTCTTTGGCTATCTCTGTCTCTGTCTCTCTCTGTCTCTGTCCAAAATAATAAAATAATTTTTTTTAAATGAGCATCTCCAAAGAGAAACCCCATTAAGCAATTGAATTTCATGCATCTTAGCAGAGACTACCATTCTTCAGAACACATTAGCAGCAAACATACTTGCAGTTCATTGATACTCAAAAACAAACAAAAGTGTAAGATGTGGAGAAAGAGTACAGAATACATATGAAAAAGACCCCTAAAAACATGTCATTGTATTATAACTGATTTAAACTCTTTTCTGCATAATCTGACCACAACGTATGTAGAAATGACAACAGTATACGAGGACTGTCTGGAAAGTATCCAGCAGTGTAACCGTTCTCGTTATAGTGACAATGGCTGGATTTTTTCTGGACAGCCCTCTTGTACTAAGGGGACAGTCAGGGGATATTTGAATGAGATAAAACTATGTCTCATTTTTAATTGAAATGGCTTCAGGATCACTTCTTGAAACCCTCCCTACTCATGAAAGCTTCAAATATTTAGTTTGGTCTTCTTAATTAATATGGGGTGGCTTCAAATGCAAGCACTTATTTTTTTTTTTTCTAGCTCTATAGGATTATTCTTTATCAAAGCACCACTACAGTTTCACAGAGACACATTATTAAGTGTATTAAAATCTGGGTTATTGACATCACTGTAAAATAATGTTAACTTCCTAGTTTTTCAGCACTGTAGTGATCATTATTAGCATAAAAATAAGTTAATGACTGGCTTTTTGCATGTGACACTTATGTAAAATAAAGAAAAATAATTCTTGACTTTTAAATTCTAATCACACACATAAACGATATACACCGTTATTTTTAAAATTTAGGGGGGAAGCCAGGACAGCTCAGTGGGTTTAGTGCTCACTTTGAAGCCCCATGTTCTAAGGATTCAGTCTGGCCCCAGCCCAGGCTAACCCGTATACTGAACTGGGGTGAGCTTCCCATGCAGGAGGTCCCCAGCCCAGTTCCCGCCCTGTGTGGCCCCCGCCCACCGTGTGGAATGAAACTGTTGAAAACCGATGGCATACAACTATGGAAACTGTTCTGGGCCCTCTCCCTTCTCTTGGTCTCTCTCTCTCTCTCAAAAACAATAAATCTTAAAAAAATTTTGAAAAGATTCCTGATGTTTATATGTATCTCTTTCAAAACTGATATTTGTATACATGAGTTGATAAAAACATAACTAAACTTTTGTCATATTGTTAGACCCAATATAATTATTTAATCTATAATTTACATGTTCAGTGTAAAGAATTTATCATTTGTGATTTAATGTTCTAATACTTACTTAAAATATATTTCAATTTAGTTTGACGCAAAATTATTTTAAATCCATCAACATTGTTTAACATACGTTGATTGTATTTCAAAATGATTTGGCCCCTTTAAAATGCCAAATTGTTACGTTACTTTTGGAATATTCCAGTCATTCATTTTGACAACCTAGATCGGTTGTAGGTGAGACGAATAATAAGAAACACCTGGGTCAGCTATTCTGCAATCAAGAGACATCAAAAAAGAGAAAGGTTTGTAGAAGCAAGTTCATAAAATTTTTGAATGACACAGGACCACAAAAACGATATAAACAAACTGACATATTTTACAGGCAAGGAAAATGAGGTCAAGAAAATGACTTGGGAAAGCCGGATGGCTCAGCGGGTTAAGCACTCGCTTTGAAGCCCCGAGGACCGAGGATCGAATCCCGGCTCCGGCCCAGGCGGACCCACATGCTGAACTGGGGAGTTCCCACAGTTCAGTTCTCTCTCTGTCTCTGTCTCTGTATCTCTCTCTCTCTATTTCTGTCAAAAATAAAATAAGAGAAAAATAAATTTAAAAGAAAACGACTTACACAGAGTCACACAGCTAGTTAGTATCTAGTCAGCCTAGATCCGGGCCTCTCATTTCCCATTCAAGGCATCTCCCTCGTGCCCTACCATTTGGATAAAAGGACGTTATGAAAAAAAGCAAAAATTATGATTCTTTAAGTATTACTTTATTAGCTCCAAGAAAATAAACAACAGCAACAAAGCACACCATTTATAGGAGATGTTATCTCTTTCCCCAGAACAGCAACAGCAACAAAAATGCTAAGGGATAATCTGACATGTGAGTTAATCCCAAAACTGTGCAGGAGTCTGGCCTTGAAAAACCCTGACCTTTAAGCTTTTTTTTTTTTTTTTTAGTGTATAGGCTTTTGATTGTTAAACATAATAGTACATTGAACAGTAGCCACCCGAAGATATAAAAACCTAACCCCAGAAATCTTTAAATATTGCCTTATTTAGAACAAAGGTCTTTGTCAATGTTGTTCAGAACTATGAGAAGAAGAGTTTTTTTACAGTTTATTTTATTGTGTTTTGACAGAGAGACAGAGATAGAGACAGAGAGAAAAGGGAAGGCCCAGAGCAGTCTCCATCATCAGTTGTACATCATCAGTTTTCAACATGGTTTCGATCCACACAGCTGAGCGGAGGCCACACAGGGCAGCAATAGGGCCGGGGCCTGGCCTGTGGAAAGCTCCCCAGTAAGAACCAAACTGGAGCCACACCCCAGTTCAGCATATGGAACCACAGGGGCCAGGGCAGGGACTGGATCCTCAGACCCCGGGGCTACAAAGTGTGCACTTAACCCACTGAGCTGCCCCTGCTTCCCTGAGACAAAGAGCTTATCCTGGAATATCTGGCTGGATCCTAAAGTCCATCACAAATGTAGGAAAGGATTGAGAAAGTAATGAAGAGAGGGTAACATTGATGGGAGGGATGCAGCCACAAACCCCATTCAAGTTCTCCATATTTACAGAACCAACAGGATGTGTATATACACAGAAAGAGATTTATTTTAAGGAAACAGCTTGTGTGACTGAAGAAGCTTTTCCAGTTCAAACCCTTTTGGGCGAGCATGGCCATGTGGAAACTCAGAACAGAGTTGGAGTTGGAGTACAAAGGCCGTCAGTGGAGAACCAGGGAGAAACTATATTGCAGACAAAGTCTGAAGGCAGGATTTCCACTCAGGCCTTCAGCTTGACTAGATAAGGACCTCTCACGTTATGGAAAGCAATCTGCTTTATTCAAAGTCCATTCATGTAAGTGTACATCTCATTCAAATCACCCTCACTGGAACATCCAGAATAATGCTTGACCCAGTCCAGTTGACATTTGAAAGGAACTGTCACACTCAGGATTGTCAGCCACCACCAGAAGCTGAAGGATGCAGGGAACAGGCTCCATCCTGCAGCACCAGGCAGAAGCCTGGCCCGGCTGGATTTGGGGCGTCTGGCCTTCAGAACTGCGAAAGACTAAATGTATTTTGTTTTCAACCACCAAACGTGTGGTAATTTGTTTTGGCAGCCTCAGGAAACTAGTGCAGCTGTGTTTTGTATTTTCTTTCTTTTTTTTTTTCTTTCCCTTAATTCTACTTTTTGTGCTTCTTTTCTTACTCTTAAACCAGATATATGTTTTTAAAAATCAAAATCAACTATATAGATCTCTAAGTATGTGATGTAAAATATCCAGGGATACTTACTCCTCCAGTTGTTGTGAATTTCTGCCTGTTACATTAACCACTGTCCTATTACAAGAACTTTTAATTATAGTTTGTAGGAGTTAAAGTGCCTTTGGGTAAAATGAGTAAAAATAAACTTCCCCAAGAAAATGCTCTTAACCATCAAAATATGTATGTAGAGCAAAGCATATGAGAAAGTTTATTCTAGCCTAGAATTAACAGTCTCTAATGCCAACAAGACAAACAAGAGAGAGCTCTTTAGTTAGACCCATTTGGGTCAGTCTCCCCTCTCTCACTTGCTCTCTTTAATCAAGTATTTACCCCCTTGTTTTAAAGACTTATTTTATTGTTTTTGACAGATAGAGAGAGACAGAGAGAAGGGAGAGGTTACCAGAGCAGTCTCTATAGTTGTACACCACCAGTTTACCACATATCATTCCACACAGTTTTGTGGGGGCAGCACAGGGTGGGGACTAGGCTGGGGGCATCCCCCATGGGAAGCTCACCCGGTTTAGCATATGGCTCAGCACGGGGGTGAGGGTGGTGGTGGTATTTAATCCTCAGTCCCGAGGCTGCAAAGTGAGTGCTTAACTTGTACAGCCATCCTGGCTTCCCCAAACATTTTTTTTTTTTTTGAGCCACAGTTTTCTTAGTGCCGATGTTAAAGTCATTGTGACAAATAAAGATAAAAAATATCATCAGTGATTAAATTGAAGTTGATCCCAACCAAAATTGACAGTTGGGAAGTTATACATAACACACACAAATGCACCCGTGCATAATATTCACATGTTGACTTAACACTTGAATCAGGGCATGGCACTTAGTAAATATATCTATAAATTTGTTAAATATATAAACAAATAATGTAAAAATATACCATTTAAAATAAAAAAAAGTACAATAAAATGCATTAGGAATGAATCTCACCAAATATGCAAATTAAGCATTGAAATATTTGTTGAACTTTATTGTGATTAAAGAATAACTAAATGCATTAAAACGTACAGTATCTTTAAGAATTTGAAAATAGGGGAAACCGGGATGGCTCAGTGGGTTAAGTGCTCACTTTGCAGCCCCGGGGACCGAGGATCGAATCCTGGCCCCGGCCCGAGTGGGCCCATATGCTGAACTGGGGAGTTCCCCCAGTTTGGTTCTCACTGGGGCAAGACCCTGGCCCAGTTCCTGCCCTGTGCAGCCCCGCCCACGTGTAGAATGAAACTATGTGGAAAAACGAATGATATGCAACTATGGAGACTGTTCGGGGACTCCCACTTCCCTCTGTCTCTGTCTCTGTATCTCTCTCTGTCAAAAACAATAAAAAATAAATTAAGAAAAAAAAAGAATTTGAAAATAGGATGTCAGGGTGATTTGGCTGCGACATCTGTTACCTCATTGACAGCCAGGGATGAGTCAGCTGATCTGGATGGGTAAGCAGGTGTCTCTTTTCTCTCTCACTGTGGCTTCATTTGTGTCCCTCCCCACAGGTGCACACTGGGTAGAAGAGGAGACCTTCCCCAATAGAAGAGAGGACCATTCTTCATTCAAGGGTGTATGAGCAGCTGTGTTCTTCTGCCAGAAACTTCCAAATAAGCTCTCAAATTTTTGAAAATATGATAATTAAGTTCCCTTCTACCAAAATAATGTATACGGTAATCCAATTTTAGTCCTATCTATATAGGAATTGCTATGGATTCCGTGAAGCCGATTCTAAAATTTAAGTTGAGGAGTAAAACTTCAAGAATAGTCAAATTATTAATAGTCCTACAGAAGAACAATTGGGGAGGGCTTTCCTGCCAGATAACAGCATATTACAAAACTAGAGTAATTAGAGAATTGGTACCATCATGTATGTGAAAAAATATAGTTACTTTGGAAACACAGTCTTGTAGTTTTTCAAGAAGTTCAGGGAAAGTCAGGATGGCTCAGAAGGTTGAAACCTCACTTTGCAGCCCTGGGGATCGAGGATCGAATCCTGGCCCTAGCCCGTGTGCACCCATATGCTGAACTGGGGTGTGCTTCCCATGCAGGAGGCCCTGAGTTCAGTTCTCACCCCTGGGTTTAGCCTCTGGTTTGAGGAAGTGTGCTTCCCATGCAGGAAGCCCCCAACCCAGTTCCTACCCTGCATGCCCCCCACTCACCTGTGTGGAATGAATCCATATAAAAAACTGATGATGTATAACTATGGAGACTGCTCTGGACCCTCCCACTTCTGTCTGTCTCTCTATCTCTCTGTCGCTATCTGTTTGTGTCTCTGTCAAAAATAATAAAATAAATCTTTGAAAAATAAAAAGTTCAACGATACGTTACAATATGACTTGGGAATTTAACTCTTGATTATACAAGATCTGACAATTAAACTCATGAACTCGACACCTTGCACTTACGTTGGCAACACTGTACAAACAACTCAATGAAGTTTTATAACCTTGGTATATTAGTGTCTCACAGCTGTGTTCTTGTCAACGTGTGGGAGTATCTTGCTGAGTAGCATTCATTATTGTTGTGTGTTTTTTGTGTGCTGTGGTGAAAATGTCGGAGCGTCACTTTGCCAAAACCTTTTGGAGAGGCAAGGCAATGTTTTGGGCCATGTTATCACTGGTAATGAAACATGAGTATACCAGTACAAAGCTGAAACAAAGTGTCCAAGTGCATAATGGAAGTCAGCCAATTCTCCACAACTAAAAAATTTGTCAGTCCAAATCAAGAGTCAAAACAATAAGGCTAACCATTTTTTATATCAGAAGGATTGTTTATTATAAATTTGTACCAGCTGGACAGTCAACCGAGTTGACTAATAGGAAATGCTAAAAAGACTGCATGAAAAAGAAAAAAAACAAAAAACAAAAAAAACTCATTTTTCACCAACATCTCATGGTTCTTGCGTAATAACAACGCACCAGCTCACATGGCACTGTCTGTGAGGAAGTTTTTAGTAAACAAATAACTGTATTGGAACATGTTCCCTACTCACCCGACCTGGCCCTCAGTGATTTTTTTCTTTACCCTGAGATAAAGGAACTATTGAAAGGAAGACATTCTGGTGACATTCAGAACATGAAGGGTAATGCGAAGACAGCTCTGGTGGTCATTCCAGAAGAAGAGTTCCAAAATTGCTTTGAAGGGTGAACTAAGCGCTGGCGTCAGTGCATAGCTTCCCAAGGAAGGTACTGTGAAGGTGACCGTAATGCTATTCAGCAATGAGGTAGGCAGCACCTTTTCTAGGATGAGTTCATGAACTTAATTGTCAGACCTAGTAGATACAAAAGGAATGCCCACACAAAAACTTGTAAATTAATGTTATTGTGTTATTCATGATAGCCAAAAAGTGAAACAACCCAAATGTCTACCAATTGATGATTGATAAATAAAAGCTGTATATCCAAATAATTATTATTCAACAATAAAATAAATAAAATGCTTCTACATTGTAAAACATCGGTGGACCTTGAATACATTATCCTAGTGAAAGAAGCTTGTCATGAAAGACCATATAGTGTATGAGTTCATTTATATGAAATTCAAGCAACAGGGAAATATATAGAGAAAGGGAGTTAATTAGTGATTTCTTGGGCTGGGGAAAGAGATTGTCATGGGAAAGAGCTAATATGGCATGTGATTTCTTTTAGGAAAAGTAAAATGTTCTAAATTAGATCACAGTGATGTCTGCACCATCTTGTGTATAAACTAAAAATCATTGTATTTTATACTTTAAATGAATGAATTGTGTGGGGTGTGAATTGTGTCTTGATGAATAACTAATAGTATCTGTTCATAGATAAACCCCCCAAAAATTAAACATAATCAAGAGCCTAGAAACAAAAGCACTCATAAAATTAAGTTTAATATGTAATAGCACTGAGTTTTCAAATCAGAGGGAAGAGTCGAGAACTGCCAGCAAATGGTTTAGGAATAATTTATTATTCATGTGGGAAGCACGCAATTTCATTGTTACCTTACACTCTATAAATTCCATTATAAAAATTACATTCTGGGATAAATTAAATAAGTATTATAGACAAAACTAAAAACAATTTTTGTGTAAATTATTACAAACGCTTTGGAAAAGAATTTGGAATTATTTAGCACATTTGAAGACACCTATAACTTTTGACCCAGTAATTTAATTTCTAGGTGCATTTCCTAGAGAAAGTCATTGAACATGTATATCAGAAGATATTTACAAAAATGAATATGCTACTATAATTTGTAATGGTGGAAAACTGGAGAAAACTAACAGCTTGCCACTGGAGTAAATACATGGTGATGTTGGTAACTCAGAAATAATATTGGAATAAAAGAGAAGGTCTTAGAATAACATAAGAAGTGTAATTTTGATCCAGAAAGGCCATAAATATGCCAAACTAAATAATATATCAGTTTAGGATATAGGAAAAAATGTGTAATGGCAAGAAAATTATGGGATTAAGGTCAGTTATATATGACACCTGGAAGTTTCTGGTAAACCTATATTGTAGATATGTAGATGTTTGCATTGTTACTATTATTATTGTTTTGAAAAGAGCAATGGTGTATATAATATCTTGTGTATACAATTATTATAAAAAATTAAAAGAAAACATTTTTGTATAGCTCTTTCAGATGGTGAGGAGGTAAAGTAATTTTGTACAAATTACTTTTAGAAATTCAGAGATTTCAATAAAGCTATTTACTCATGTTTATAATCAGTGAAGTTATTTTATCTAATATTAAGTGCATGAGAGTTCTTATCTAAAATATAAGTATTGTGGGGAAGCTGGGATGGCTCAGTGGGTTAAGCGCTCGCTTTGCAGCCCAGGGGACCAAGGATCGAATCCTGGCCCCAGCCCGTGCGGACTCATATGCTGAACTGGGGAGTGCCCCCAGTTCAGTTCTCACCGGGGTGAGACCCCAGCCCAGTTCCTGCCCTGTGCAGCCCCGCCCACCTGTGGAATGAAACTATGTGGAAAAACCAATGATGTGCAACTATGGAGACTGTTCTGGGTCCTCCCCCTTCTCTCTGTTTCTGTATCTCTCTCTCTCTGTCAAAAACAATAAAAATAAATCTTTAAAATGTAAGTGTTGTAATTAAGATTGTTTGATTGTTATTATTAAGGAATAATTTTAAAAGCTTTCAAACTGATAGAGAATCCTTTCATTCCTTATAATTAGGCTGACCAATGTACTGTTTTAAATGGGACAAAAAACAATGGTGTTGTTCTGTTTCAAGTGGTACATATGGTCAGCCTAGTATCACTAGGCTAAATTCAAGGTGTCAGTAGGCTGACTACATGTACCATTTGAAACACGACAGTACCATTCTCTTCTGTCCATTTAAAATGGTACATCTGGTAGCCTACTTATAAATCACAGAGCCATCCTTTATCTGTTCCTCTACACCAGGGATTCCCAACCCCATGCCCGCGGGCGCCATGGTGCCCGCGGCCCAATTTGTGGGTGCCCGCCATTATTTGACGGCATCAGAAGTTTTTCATAAACACTAAGTAAAACTATAATTTATTTTTATACATTTGTTAGAATTTTAAAACATTGTTTGAGTATCTACACAGGTTTATTATATTCTTTGGTATGTTTGCGACATCGTATGTATAAGTGTTTCCCTAGCTTTCGCCTTTGTACATGTCGCGTCTTGTTTAGCCACTGCGCTCTTTAAACTCTCCTCCACCCAACCGGGAGATGCCAAGTTGCCATTTTGATTGCGGTTGCTGGACTGATCGGGTCGTGACAGTTAGCTAGGATCACAGTGTTTTGATATATTCGATTTTAAATGAACTCAAAGCAAGGTAGGTAATCTATTATTACGGTGGCAATTTGATATGATATTGTAGTTCTATAACTATTTTTATTTTTATTTTTTTAGTCCTCAAATGAGTGGACCAAATAAGAGAAAACAAACCTATAATTTTAATACAGACTGGGAGGAATCATATTGTTTCATTAATTTAAAAGGTAAATGCGTTTGCCTGTTGTGTGGCAGTAGTATTGCAGTGCCGAAAAAACATAATGTTGAACATCACTTTCAGACAAGTCATACCACTTTTGATATGAATTATCCACTTAAATCTGAAGTAAGAAAGAAAAAAATAAATCAACTAAAATGAGGTTTAACTACTCAACAGACTGTTTTCACGAGACATGTGGAAAAATCTAAAAAGGCAACCATTGCTTCTTCCAAATTTTCTCACATGCTCGCAAAGAAGAAGAAACCTTTCCAGGATGGTGAATTGTTAAAAGAAGCTTGTCTGACTGCTGCCGATTGTTTGTTTGAGGAATATTCTAACAAACGTGAGATTATGTTGGCGATACAAGACCTAGAGTTGTCAAATAACACAGTCACAAGAAGAATACATGCAATTTCAAAAGACTTGCAAACTCAGTTAAAGACTGACTTGGAAATATGTGACTGCTTCTCTCTGCTATTTGACGAGTCAACAGAGATATCAGACACCGCACAGTTGGCAGTTATGGTGAGAATGGTATTTAGTAACTTCACAGTAAAGGAGGAGCTGTTGCAAATATTACCAATGAAAGGACAGACGAGAGGTGAGGATATTTATAAAACTTTCAGAACATACGCCAGGTGGATAAACATGCCTTTGCATAAGTTGTCTGTGATAACTACCGATGGGGCACCAGCAATGGTTGGTAAAAACAAAGGATTTATTGCCCTTTGCAGGAAAAATGAATCATTTTCAAACTTTATGTCCTACCACTATATTATCCATCAGGAAGCTTTGTGTTGTAAAATACTGCCCTTTGGACATGTTATGAAAATAGTCACAAAGATAATCAACTCTATTCGAGCAGCTCCATTGCAACACTGACTTTTCAAGGCCCTGCTAGAAGATACTGAAGATAAAGAACACGATCTCATCCTGCATACTGAAGTACATTGGCTCAGTAAAGGTAAAGTTCTTACAAGATTTGTGAACTTCATTGAAGAAATAAAAACATTTATACATGATAAAAATGAAAATTAGGATGAACTTACAGACTCTTGCTGGCTGGTGGATTTGGGTTTTCTTGCTGACACCATGGAAAAATTAGATTCTTTCCATTTGGAGTTGCAGGGAAGAGACAAAAATATAGCTGAAATGATAAGCTCTGTAAACGCGTTTAAAGCGAAATTGACTTTGTTGATATCACATCTGCATATCAAGTCTCTCGTGCACTTCCCATATATGAGGAAAATGCTAGGTAACAATGAATTAAACGTATCATTTATTGAGACCCTGCAAGTGCTTCAAAAACAGTTTGAAGAGAGATTTCTGCAGTTTACAAATATCGAGCCAATTGTTTCCTTCTGTATCAATCCTTTTACTTGCCAAATAAATGTAATAGAACTAGCCACATGTATTGCAGGCCTTGTTCAAGGGAAAGCAGAAGAACTAGCGTTAGAAATTTTGAACCTTAAGAACGATACTTTGCTAAAATCCTTAATATCAGAGGACTTATGGAACATAATCGACAAAGAAAGGTTCCCATTTAGAAAAAAAGCGGCATATAAAATCAAATTGTTTTTCAGGTCAACGTATTTATGCGAATCTTTGTTATCAAACATGAATTGAATAAAATCACGATATAGATCTCGACTTACCGATGAGCATCTTAATAATTGTTTGCTAACAGGGTTGTCGTCATACTCTCCTAATTACGAGGCACTGGCCAATGAAATGCAATGCCAAAGATCACACTCACAGATTGGTTTTTTTATGTTTTCTTTTATGTTTTTTTTCAAATGATTTTATTATACCTGTGTTTTTTATTTACTTTGTATTACATTTTGTATATATGTTTCTTTGTGTGTATATAATTTGTGCAATAAATTTATTATTTTAAAATTATTTTTGTTTATTATTTTTTATTCTTGTTCCATAATAAATATCCTTCGAAATAGCTGGTGCCCGCCGCCCTATCGATATTTTAGAATGCGCCCTAGGGTATGAAAAGGTTGGGAACCCCTGCTCTACACTATAAAATTTTGTTTTGCTTTGTTTCTAAATAGCACCTGGGTGTCAATAGGTAAAAACCTTTCTTTTTCTGCCTTCCTGATGCCTTAGAAAAAAACAAAAACCCTTTGGGTTGGGTGTTTTTAAAGACCTGACCTTCTTAATTTACAAGTTTCTATAGATTACATTTACCATGTTATCAGGATAAACATTTCAATTAAAATTTTTTTTTTTGTCATCAGAAAAAGTGAATCTAACATTGACTCAAGTTCATCTTCAGTAGTCATTCTTTGTATATTCCCAATGGAATGTTTTCTTAAAATTTCTTTATTAGAAGGTGTGATAAAGTAAATTTAATTTTGATAAGGAAACAGTTCAACATTTTATTCATGACTTTTAATGACACCATTTGCAGGTAGTTTATGGTGGACTGGCCCAGAGCCAGGCTCCTGTGCTCTGATAATGCATTTAGGTGATGAAGAACTTCCCTCCATATGGCACATCAAGAAAAGGAGGCTACCATACTCATCTGACCTATTTTGCTGAAACAGCCATGAGTTTATTATTAGGCTTTACCCCTTCTTGAAACTTTTATTACCTATTGTATTAAATAACAAATTTTTAAAATTCCCCACGTGATGTCCATTTTTAAAAGAGCACCAGTGAGAGTTAACAGAGTAAGGATTTGACAATCAATCAACAGAGATTTATGTGGGAGTACCAGATCTGAAAATAACTATGAAAAACATGGAAGATGAAAACAAGGAAGGGGGTGAGGAGAAGCAGAAAGGCTTTATTTTTATTCTTCCGTGGAAAGTTATTTTATTTCCACAATTTCCTAAAAATAAACTTGTTTTATTCATTCATTTGTTTACTGAGTCAGTAGATATGTTTTGAAAACTAGTATGAGACATAGATTGATCTTGAGATGGTCATACTAAATGAAATAAGTCAATCAGAAAAATTAGAGAACCATATGACTTCAACCACATATCGGATATCAAGTGGAAAGCAACAAACGAATAAGACAAACAAAGAAACAAAAACTCATAGACACAGACAACAGTTTAGTGGTTACCAGAGGGTAAGGGCTCTGATAGAAGAGGAAAAAGGGGGTTGAATATATGATGATGGAAGGAGAATTGACTTGGGATAGTGAGCACACAATACAATAAATAGATGATGTATGATAGAGATGTATACTTGAAACCTATATGATTTTACCAACCAATATCAGCCCAATAAAGTTAATAAGTACTTCTTAAATAAAGAAATGAAAGGAAAAAAATACAAGCATAAAAGCAAAACAAACAAACAAAAAATATTAGTATATATTGTGTTAGTTAATACTGTAAAATTTCTGAAGGTTTTCCCAAAAATTTCTCTGTGATGTTACTTGACATAAAAGGTTTAAAAGCTATATAAACATAACAAAGGGATAGAAAAAGATTAAACGAATATGTTTACTACACAACTTGGAACAAAATGTTGAAAGACCATATTACCTGAACACAGTTGAAGTAATGAAATGTTTGTTTACTGCAGAATTATTCATGACCATTAATGTATAAATATTCATTATACATCTTCAAAAGAAGTATATTTATGTAGGTTTTTCTAAGCTTATTTGATTTAATAATAATTATTATGTCTTTTTTGTCACAGACAATATTTTGCACAATAAATATTTCAAGGGAATATAATTTAGAGTTATTGATGTAATAAAATGTTCTGACTAAAGATATGGTTTACTCCCAATTTTTGCATTAATAGAAACAAGACCAGGATTGAGATTTGATTAGATCAAGGGTCAAATTTGTGCTATTGTTATTATGGCTATATTATATAACTAAATCATAAAATTTACATACCGGCATGTCTAATCCAAATAATTTTAAATTATGCATATTTGGAAAATAATATACCATAGAGAGTATGTTTAAGATTTTTAATTGTTTTGATAGAGACAGAGAGAAACAGAGACAGAGAAAAGGGGGAGGGCCCAGAGCAGTCTCCATAGTTGCACATCATCAGCTTCCAACATGGTTTCATTCCACACAGGTGGGCGGGGACTGTGCAGGGCGGGAACTGGGTTGGGGACCTCCCACATGGGAGTCATGCCCCCTCGAGCCAGAGGTCAAACTGGGAAGCAAGAACTGAACAGGGGGGCTTCCCACACAGGAAGCACACCCCAGTTCAGCACGTGTGTCCGCATGGCCAGGGTTGGGATTCGATTCTTGATCCCCAGGGCTGCAAAGCAAGTGCTTAACCACTGAGCCATCCTGGCCTCCCCATAGAGAGTATTGTTGAGAATGACATGTAAGAATGTATTAAATTAATCAAGTTCAGTGCCTGTCATATAATAGAAGTTTAATAAAATGTGACTCCTAGAATGATGAAGATGATGATGATAATAAAGAAAATGAAACACTGACAATGAAACACAGCATCCCATATGCCAGAAATAAATGTTGAGACCTCATTAGGCCTTCATGGAGCAGCATTTTTAGCAGCAGAGATATCAGCCATTATCTTTCCCTTGTTTCCCTGGTTATATTGCATATTTAACTTTTACTTTCCTTTTTGACTCATAACAGCCTAGAGACATGGCCAATGGCCAATCTTCTAGAATTCTCTTTCCCTGCCTATGTCCTTCTAACCTCTTGCTTAGGTAGCTTTTTTTTTCCTTTCTCTTTTTCTTCTGTTATCTCTTTCTCCAGTGCCTGGAGTCTTTTTAAGAATGGACAAATATCCTGGAAGAAACAGATAGAGGCTCTTCTTGTTACATGTTATAAGTAATCCCTCATTTTCCCACTCATCCTCTAGGCAGGGATCTGCTATATCCCCAACCTCTCAGTGTTCAATGGAATCAAGGCTAGGCATGTGATGAAGTGGTGGTGAATGAATCACATATAACTATATTTTCATTATGGCAAAAAAATAACACTAGTAATCTGCCTTGAAAATCTCATACTCTCCCATTTTCATGCATAAAGATAAATTACCATCAAATTGATACAGATTCATTTGAGCAGAGAAGTGGATATGTGCATAATGTTAACCTAAAAATAATAAACTAAAATGAGAGGCTCTAAGTGTTTGAGATCACAGAATTGCAGTCCAGGCACACAGAATCAGGCAGAGATCCAAATTATGTTCCAAGTTCAGGGGGAAGCCAAAGGTATTTCATGAGGAAAAAGTAAGGAAAAATTTCATAGAGGAAAGGAATTTCTATTGATGTTAAAATGATTACTTTCTAGTACACATGGCTTATTACTGATTGTATCTTCAGAAAGAATATCCATAATCAACAGTCTTTGTGGTCAGGATGTCTGCTTTCCCATTAGCTTTATTTTTATTTATTTTTTTTTGGATTTTTGTTTTTTTGTTTGTTTTTGACAGACAGACAGAGAGAGAGAGAGAGAGAGAGAGAGAGAGATACAGAAACAGAGAGAGAACATGGGTCAGTATATGGGTCCGCACGGGCTGGGGCTGGGATTTGATCCTCGGTCCCCAGCATTGCAAAGCAAGTGCTTAACCCACTGAGCCATCCTGGCTTCCCCCCCATTAGCTTTAGAAATAGGTATTTGGAAGGCAGTCCTGGTTTGGCCCAGTTTAAGCATCTGGCCCAGTTCAGAGATTCCAAATTATCTAGGATCAAGACATGCAAGGCAGTTCTGGAATAGCTGCTCTGGCTCCATTTTAAAATGGCTCCACTCATGTCAACTTTTTGCAATACAGAAGAGAAGCTGCTTTCTGAATTCATTATTCTGAATATGAGTGGTATTTGACGCTAACATCTTTAGCCTTTGTGCACAATGGTTCTTCCATACATGCTCATTCATGCAACAATTATTAAGGAAGAGAAAGCTATATAGACATTATTATATACTAGACACTAAAAAATATTTTTAAAAATTTTTGAAATAATTTTGGATATCTTAAATCATATTTTAACTTATAAAGTGTTAAGACTTCATTAATGACTTAAATGGCTTCTCATAATGTCAATTGGTGAACTGAATTATTTCTGTAACACGAATGTATCATAACAGTTCAAGTGACAATTGGATATGATTGAAAAATCTCATATTAATAAATACATGTCTTTTGGGAAAGCCAGGATGGTTCAGCAGGTTAAGCACTCACTTTGGAGCCCCGAGGACCAAGGATCGAATCCCGGCTCCGGCCCAGGTGGACCCACATGTTGAACTGGGGAGTTCCCCCAGTTCAGTTCTCTCTCTCTCTCTCTGTCTGTCAAAAAATAAAATAAAATTATTAATTAATTAAATAAAAAAAGATTTAAAAACAAAAAAGAAAGAAATACATGTTTTCAATACTCTTTGGCAAGAAACTGTTTTAAAGGTGTTTCATTACAAACTCTGTGACTAAGCCCCAAAATTTGGAAGACAACACTTAACTATACTCATTATGTTTCTGCTAGAGATACAGATAGAGATAGAAATAGAAATAGGTATAAAAGGAGAAGAGAGCAAGAAGGGTAGTGAGAGCTAGAGAGAGAGAGAAACAGGAAAAGCAAAAATATGAAGCATCTGTAATCAAGTTGAATCTAAGGTAAGAGACCTTAAAGCAGTGGCCGGGGGGTGGACATCATATAATTTGGAGAAGCACCATTGAAGTCATATAATTTTATTAATCATCTTTGGCCAGAATCTTAACAAAAATCTCAAGCCATTTTGAAAATACTTTCTTTGTGCTCAAGACATTGAAATGACATAATGGTCAAACTCTTCACTTTCTGCTAAATGTTCTACAAGTAGTCAAGAGCATAGCAGTTTAAAGACCGTACAATTGAACCTATTAAAAATAACAAACTAGGATCTATTTAATTATTTGTTATGTTAGTAACTGCCACTGAAAAACAAAATTGAGCAGGATAATATCTGAATAGGTGTTAGACTAAGAAAGGGAACTGTACTAATGAAAAATGAGCTCATTAGCAATGAGTAATAACATAATTGGAAAACATTTATGCATGACCCAAGAAAAACAAATGTGGAAGCTTGGCTTTTAAAACTGGTAAGCGTTTGGCAAAACTCTATTTAGACAGGACCAAAACTTGGTTCCTTTCCAGGCTTTGAAGCTGAATCAACACAGACAGAATGAAGTGTAAATTTGGGGGGACAATTATCTGTAATTTGGATTATTACATATCCTTTTCCAAAGTCCACTGTATAATTTGGGCTTTTTCTTTTTCTTTTTTTCTCTGTATGATTAGTATCTGGAATGAAAGAAGGTGTTAATGGTACTAGAGGGACTATGGGAGTATTCAAAAGTCAATCACATTGGTTTGAAAACAAAAATTCCAAAGGAATTTGATGTTGGGAAATGAAGAAATTAATACTTATGTCACTGACCGTATTTCTCTAAAAATAATATGTTTTGTAAGTTTGGTAAGGTGGTTATATCTTGAACAAATACGGGGGCATATGCTTGGACAGTTTATTCCATGTAAAATATTTTTAAGGAAAGATTTGCAATCTTATAAAAACAAAACCATTGTCAATTGCACAATTAGCAAATCACCTTCATTAAAAATTTGTATTCTCTCAGCCAGAATGTAAGCTTATCACATGTAAGGATTTAACGTGGTGTCATCAGATCATGGGGCCTAACATGTAGCTGTCACATCATGATTTTAAATTGTTGAATAAAATCTTGCAGGAAATTAGAAATTTCCTGGAAAACAAAAATTGTTTATTCAGTTCACATTTAGGCATTCAACTCAGGCTTAAAATAATCCCTTCTTTGTTGCCAAAGTGTTTCTTGAGAGGCGTTTTCCTTCTGAATTGTGTGAAGAATTGCAGCAATTATTCATTTCACACAGCTCGAGTCTAAATGTGGCAAGATAATGGACTAAGACACAGCTAAATTGGGTAAACGGTTGTTATAGATTGGCATGTGGTACTGCCTGGCTTATGTAACTACAGCACCCCATGTTATATTAACACAGAGGAGGAAAGCCATGGAATTTAGATCTACCAGTTTATCTGAATCACAGGACCACCCACCATCCCCACACCTCTTTGCTCTTCTTCTGACTGCTTAGACCAGTGACACTTGAACTTGAGAATCGTGTTAACCTCCTTAATAAGAACTACCTCAAACATATCTTTATAATGACTTTATTTGCATTTTTATATTCCTTGCTCTGACTTAAAACTGTGATTTTTGTATTAATAAAATAAGTTTGACCTCTCTGCATTCCATTCCTCCTTTGGTTTTTAGTACCGTAAAAATAATTTACACTGATGACTCTTCTTGGAAAAAGAGTGTTTACTATCAAATATGCTGGTTGCATGGGTTTTAAAGACTTGACTTTCCTTCCATTCTACAATGGTGTCCTCAGGTAAGGAGAGATCTCTGTTTTTAACATATACTTAGACGTGACTTTAAAACTTTAAATGTCATTCCAGTGATTCTGTTCAGAACAGAGTGTGTCTCATACTAATCTTGCTCCATTCTCTCATCTTCCCATTTTCTCTCGCTCCCTCGTCTATTTTCTCACTCATGATTCATGATTTTATATTTTTCTCATTGCTATGAGAAACTGACTTCCAGGGAAAAAAGGAACATGTGTGACAGGTTTCAATTTATTGTTAAAGACTTTCTTCTCTCGATATCTTCCATACAGCCTTATGAATATAGGTGGTTCCCACAGAACATATTTATAAATATATTTCACATCATTTAAGAAAAGGTAGCTCTAAATGTAATTAGTGTTTTATGTGTGGAGATGTCTGTTTTTAAACAAGGACAAAAATTAATAAAGAATCTATACACACACACACATATATATATATGTGTGTGTGTGTGTATATATATATATATATATATATATATATACATACATACACATACATACAGTAAATGAAGAATACAGAAAATGGTGAAAGACGGGTTGTGACAACGCTTCCCCAGGTTTAAAATTGGTGCATAAAATTTACACATTTGAAGATATTTGGCTATAGAATTTAATGCCTGTCCTAAGACTTTTCATTAAGGTTAATTATCATTTTTATCTACCTATTTGCTAACTGGTTTAGGTCGCATACATTTTTATAAAAATTTGGAAAATGTAGAGGAGTTAAGCTACTACGTTCAGCTTCTAATGAAAGAACATATGCAGGCTCATATATCTTAGTTCATGGGCATAGTTTGATTGTTAACAAAGAATTGAGATAATACATTGGCTTCCAGGATTAATGTTGACCTTTTACCAAAGGATTCCTGTCACAACATATCCCATCAGTCATTCCAACGGCGCTCTAGCTGGAGGGGCCAACTGGATGGGCTACAGCAGGAAAATGAACAAGCTTTAAACACCGGTTCTTGTAGAATCACTGATGAATATCTAAAATAAGATTAAACACTGGGTTCATCATATTAATAGATCCTGACAGGCTGAATAATGTTCTCTTCCCCGGTAAACTGAACATGTCCTAGTCCCCAGAACCTGGGAATGTGTTACTATATGGTACAGGGACTCTGCAAAAATTAAGTTAAGGATTCTGAGGTGGGGTTATTGTCTTGGTAAACACAATGAGTAGGCTCAATGGAATTGCAAGATGTCTTATGAGAGGCAGGGGAATTAGAGTAGTAGGAGGAGATGTAAGGAAAGGAAAGAAAGCCCTCTTTCCTTTAGATTTTAGATTTTATATGTAAATTGTATAAATAAGTTTTTAAATTCAAACATCCAAACATTTAGAAATAAAAATTGTAAACCATATGTTATAAAGAGCTTGAATCTGTAGATCATTATGTCAAAATAAGAAATTGGGTTTATTGATCATCAAGATGTAATATAAAGACATAATTGCCTTTCCTTGGTGCCTGCTACGCTAGAGCTAAATCACTTAATCCTTTTCTAGTCTCCGCTTGTGAATGAAGAACATTCCCCCACTCACTCAATTCTATGAAAAAAGAAAAAAACAAAACAAAAAACAGCCAAAGGCAGCTGGGCACCAAGTCAATTTCTCTGACTCTATACTCTCCTTCTAGGAACTAACCTCTTCAATTGTTTCTTTTTGGATCGAAATAGTTTCTATTCATAAGAAATTCCCTTTGTAGACTGAAGCTTTAATAATGAAGCAGTATTGACTTAGTTGCTTACTCAGATCTGTGTGGTTTTGCTAGTCTTCTTGGGTTCTAGAAGAATGTTCTGGAATCTTCATACTAATTCTGGTCAGTCCTTCCATGTGTCGCCCAAAACTTCCTTGATGAGTTCCCTTAACCAAATTTTGAAAATTTGTATAAAGTCCCTCTTATGATATTAATTGTACTTTCGTGCCCAAATTCTTTCCTCTCGCCTACAGAAAATCGTGATCCTGATAACTCATCCTCCTATTGTGACTCTTCTCCTTCTGGAGCCCCCTGCTTGCTGAGATCTATTTGTTCTTAACACTAGCGGACACCAAGTCCTATCCCGGTGGTTTCCTCGGACACAGTTAAAACAAATAAGCAGTCAACTTGCTCCCAGCCTTCAGTGAGCAACGCAGGGTTTGCTCAACCAATACTGCAAGGGGGAAAAATACTCAGTGTGTTTGAGTGACCAGAACCACGCTATGCCCATCAGTAACCCTATACCATACAGAAGGGGCACTAGGGAGAGACATTCAAAGTTGATGAAAGTGATTCGGAAAGGTGAGTTATATTAAAGAGCATGGCACAGATGTAGTCGGGAGACAAGGAGGTACATCTGCTGGGTGATCTTTAGTACAGGACTAGTCTGGGTTAATGTGAAGTCACTGCTACTCACCTAGTGTGTGACCTCCAGTGGTCCGTGATCTCAGACTGTTGCTGCCCTGAGAGACATACTCCTCATCTGTAAAAATGAAGGTCAAAACCTACCTCAATGAGGGTAAGGTTAAAAATGAAACAATATATGTACGGGAAATGTCACAATATGGCTACACAAAATATCAGTGATAATAATAATAACAACTACTACTACTGATACAACCTTTGTATTGTTATCAACCTAAAATTCTGTTCTCACCAAGACCATTTTCTTCCTTCTACATTTTTTTTTCTACATATTCCCTCCAGGACATGGATTGTCAACATATGAATTTTTAATCTCTATGGTTGCCTTTGAACTTTAGTTCAACTAAATTTCTTCTACATGCAAATGTTAAGGGGGACTCTTTTCCTAGGACCCTTATCCTCTAGTAAGGTCCCCCAATTCCTTAAATTCCTTTAGCAATTCGCCAAGCAGGGCAAGTGACCAGTTACTGTAGAAGCTTCAAGCTTAAAATTGTTCCCTGCAGAAATGAGGTCTATGTTTAAAACAAAGAAAATTTGGCCATATGTGGTAAAAAAAAAAAAAAGAAAGAAAGAAAGAAAGAAAGAAAGAAAGAAAGAAAAAAGCGGCTGTGTGCTGATGTAAACATTTTAAAGCAAACAGTGTTGCTAAAGTTGTAATAATGGTCCACCGAAGAAATATGTATAAACGCGCATTATTTAGTTTGACATTTAGTCCTTTGCAAAGTGATTCGATGTTTCAGAGCCTAAAAAATATTGTGTAATTTATTTAATATTTATATAGCAATTTACATTTGTTAATATCTTCTAAGACATTTATTACCTTGTGATTCATGCTTGCCTGGTATACAACCTCCTTCTTACATATTAAGGGAGAACTTTGTAATTGATTACTATTTCAGCCCCAATATGCTGTCATGTCATAAATTACAATCAGATTAAACACTCAATAGTTGTGTAACTTGTGAAACTCCCATATAAGCTAGCTGCAGCCTGAAGGGAACAGACCAGCATTATGGGAATGGCATCAATTTCATGCTTTATTTTCCAATGTCCCTTGCAATAATCTCTCTAAACCCATGATTCCCAATGTGAGTGCATAAGAGTTTAAGAAAATGTAGTAGATTTAATAGCCAATGCATTCAAATTTTCAGATAAACCTATAGTGTTGAAAGCAGTCAATGATTTTGAATTATCAGGTATCCATTTAACCTTTAGGACTATGTCTTGATTTGATTGGTTTTCTTTAAGACTATTCAACGATAGTACTCAATACTGGGTTCAAAGCCATATACACTAAGCAATTATAGGACATTTTTATAGAAGGGTGACCTTGCCGATATCTCTTTTTCTATCTAAAGTATATAACCAAGATGCTGGGTGAATCTGGTTATTGAGGAAAGAAGGCAGGTATCAACCACACCAAAGTACCACTGCTCTGACATTTGCTTGCAGTTTGTCCCTGAAACCAAGTAGCGGATCTACCCACAACACTGTTCAGCTGTTGATAAGAAATTACAGATCAAGGCAATAGACAAAGTTGTATAATTGTAATACAGTGTCTTGTTTTATTGCTTACCTTCACTTAAAGTGTTAAAGGAAAAACACCTTTAGAAACCACTGATATTTAAAATCCTGTTGGTTAATAGAAACACATTATTTATTGTTTCTCAGTAAGAATAATTTGCATTTGCAAGATTTTATTTTTTGCACGATTGCAAACTTTATTAAAAATAAAATATTAACCACTTTCATATACGTGGTAGCATAGAGTAATTCATAAAATTTCTATCTTCCCCAGAAGGGACAAGAGAGAGCAAAACAGGTTTGGCATCAATCAACAAAACTCACGTTGTAATATAGACTCTGCCTGTTTCTAGTCGCAATGATGCTGAACTTCAATTTTGTTTTCTATAAAATGGGGCTAATCGTAAACACCTTGCAGCATAATTGTGAGAGTTCATTTAAGTAAATGAAGCAACTGACATGGGAAGTGATTATGTAACTTGCCTAAGGTCTCCCAGCTATGAAAAGAGCTGCATATATTTAAATTTCTGCCATTGACATTAAGAGAAGTGCCTTTTGAACTACACCTAATGGGTGCTGGAAAGAGTACACGATAAGCTGTTATGTACTCAACCTTTATTTCTGTACAAAATCTTCTACACTGCTTCTATTGCATTCATACATTTATAAAGCTCATGCATTTAAATTTCCTGCCATGGTGTGTGCAAGCTGTACTCTGAATACTAAGACAGAGTGAGAAGAAGCTCCTCCAGGCTACAAGAATATTACCGAGGCCAGTTCTAAGGGGGAGACAGCTTTTTCGATCATGTAGTGACTTTAACACAGGGCACAGATTATTCAATATTCCTCCCGCCTACATGCAGAGCTGGATTCTCCTCACCTTGAACATGAACTAACTTGATGATTTGCTTCTAATAAATAAAATATGGTGGATGTGATTGTGTGTGAAATTTCGGGACTTGATCATAAAAGACAGTGACTTTTGCTGTTCATTCTTGTAGATCACTTGTTCTGGGGGAAGTCAGCTACCATGTCATAAAGGCCCTCAAGCAGCCTGAAAGAGAGATCCGGGTGGCCAATAACTGAGCCAACAGGCAGCACGAATTGAGGCTTCCTACCTATTTTTAAAATGTAACAATAAATTATACTGAAATTGTTTTCAGATATATACCACAAAACAAATCAACTCACATGAATCCATTCAATGTTTTCAAGTAGAAGTAAGGAGAATTATTATCCCCCAAAAAAAAGGAATTTGGGGGGGGTGAATGCAGTGTGATACTCATTTGAGTATCAGATGGTACTTTTGAAGGAAGCATTGTACACTTTTTAAAGACAAAACAGAGCACCAATGATAGTAAATTTTACACAGTCTTCTACTATCACAAAGGAGTTATGTCCCCCAAGTGACAGGAGAACTGAAGTAAGCCTCACTGAACATTGATAAAGACCTTAAAATCACACAACAAACACTTCCGTTGCAATTCGGTTTAGTGTGATGCCTTCACCTATTCCTAGTCCTTGGGGAATTAAATCCAGACTTGTAGATTGTGCATGCAGTTCCCACAAGCAAACCCAGTCAGAGGGGTAGTTTCTGATGTGCTGCAGAAAGCATTCAGCCGGCATGTTCTCTAGACAACCTTAGATCACGCACACCCATTGGGCTGCGTCCCTAAACTGGAATCTCAGTCTTTAGACTTCGATTTCCAACCCATTTATGGAAGAATCAGGACAGTTCCCTCTATAATTAGCTTTACCAATTTACCACTTTATGATTATCTTAGTCTATGATGTATTTTCAAGAGGAAGAAGCCATGGAATAAAACAGCTGTTTAATAATAGTTACTAGTATTAGTATTATTAATGATATAAAGCACTTTTATAATAATGATAGAACTTTAACACCTTTTGTTCTCAGCACAATTTTAACTTTCTCAGGTCTATTCACCTGTCATTATCTTACCCACTTAGTCCTATCACATATTCTGGTCACACCATAAGCACTGATAGAACTTATTAAAGCAAAAAAGAAATATATATATATATATATATATATATATATATATATATATATATATAGAAACTCTCATAGTGGAAACGCTAATTGGTATATTGCACTTCTTTGATGAAAGGCATTGTCCTCTTTGATCTACAGTATAATGAGACTTATTGTAACATCAAAGCACTATATAAAAACCAAATAAGTGATTTGAAACACATATAAGCATCAAATTATTGTGCTTTCTAAGGAAAGGAGTGGGAAAAAGTGAAGCAGCATATACTATATATATATACTAAATACGCTATACTAAAAATATAATACTATGTGTTAAGTAAGATGTGGCAACAAACATTATGATGAAACTCCATAAGGCCTACTAGATTAAAAATTTAGCAAACAAAATCATATTTTCAGTAATATTTTGACTATATAAAATTTATTGTCACATTGATAAAATATAAGAGAAATATGAACAAACAAATAGAATCTTATTGGATGATAATATTATAGACAATTTCATTTTCTATTTCTAAATTTTTTTGTTTTACTGTATTTGGTATACCATCATTCTAAGAAGGTATCTAATATATAAGAAAAATAAATAATGGAAAGAAGGGCTAATTGCAATTACCTGGTTAAATATAGAAGATTAGTTTACAATAAGCTAGCTTTCTGTAGCAAGCGATTTTTGGCTTTGTTCCACACTCTTGCCTCTATGCTTATATTGATATCTTTGCCATGCCAAGACTCAACAAATGCTATCAGTTTTGAAACTGGCCAGCTGCTATTTGGTTTCCCCTTAACTTTTCTTACTTGAAGAGAAACAAAGGCATGTTTCTATTAAATTCTTAAGAAACTTGTTGGGTAATCTGCATTAGTGACTAGGAGTTTTATTTTTAATTACTTCATTTTGCTTAAAATATTTGAGTGTATTGTGATAAATTACCCCAGTTTGACATCAGAGTTTGTATTTTTCTCTAATTTCGTAAGGATTGACATAAATCACATACAGTCTTTAGAGTCAACACTTCACTCATTCTGTGTCTAATCTGGAACCGTTTTTTTTTCCTATGTATTTGTTACTTTCAGAGAAAGTTTGATACAGTTATAGCACTTAGAAGTCGTTCACATGCCTCTAGTTCATTGTGAAGATCTCAGGGGATCTTTGAAGAACTAAATTAGTCCCAGCTACAGATCTCTTCAGACATTGTTCTTATACATATGCTCATTTATAATTGAATATTTTTAAAGTAAAAAATGTTTTATTAACCCAATGTCTTTGATATTTTCTTATTTCTCTTATGAAAAAAAGAAAATACAGGTTTTGTTGGAGCTTCAAACGAACATGATGAAGAAAAATAATGCTGTAACACATAATGTTTTTAAGTACTAGGTAGCCAGAAGTAATGGTGATTTAATACTATATTCATGATATATGTGTATTTTTTAGTGTGGATGCCATATGACATTTTATATTATAATTTATATTGTTTTTCTACTAATGTGAATAGATTTTTTCTAAGTGCCTAAGTTTGATTCATTCAAATTCTCAATGGGGGATGAAGGAATAGCTCAATAGGCTGAGAACTTGCTTTGCAACCACAAGGTCTGGGGGGTGAATCTCGGATCTGGTCCATGAAAACCCATGTGCTGAACTGAGGTGCAACCGGTAACCACTGGGATGGTGGGAAGGTTCTCACCTTTTATGCAGGAGGTCCCAGTTCAGTTCCCACTCCACACGGCCCCACATCCACCTGTGTGGAATGAAAATATGTCACAAATAATGATGTGCACCTATAGAGACTGCTCTGTGCCCTCCCTTCTCTCTCTCTCTCTCTCTCTCTCATACCTTCTCTCAAACAAACAAACAAATCTTAAAAAATAAATAATAAATAAATAGAAAGCTCAATGAAAAGTTTTGTTTTGTTTTGTATTTTTACTTTTTTTTTCCCAGCAAATCAGAACTAATCTCTTTTGAACAGGGATAATAATCTCTGTTTATAATGACTGAACATACACCAAATTCAAGAAAAACAAATATATTAGTTCCTTTTTGGAAGACCATCTTTAATGTGAATTGATGGATATTCACAAAGGGTGAGGTATGCTATGAGTACCAGCACCTCTGGTTTTGTCCTCTCACTATTCCGCGATTTCATGCAATAATTCTCTGTAAACTTCAAACTTGTGAATACATGCACAATGTAATGATGACTAACATAGGTGAAAAAATAAGAAAACAATACTATATTTGCTGCTGAAAATGAACAGATGGATATAATAAGTTTAATTTAATAAAATTAAATATAATATAAATATTAGAGCCAGAATTCATTAAGTGCTATTACGTGTGTGACAGTACTATAAGCTTTAACATGAGTTATCTCATTTAATTCTCACCACTACCCTACGGACTATTACTATGACCCAGGTTTTAGAAATTTGGAAGTCAAAGGTTCCAAAAGGCAAAGCAACTCTCTCAAAGTCACAAATCCAGCCTTTGGATGCAGTTATAAATTCCAAATTTCCCTTCTTATTGTTAGTATGGTAAGACCCCCTAGCACATTGCACTTTGACCTAAGTGACTAGCCAGTATATTAAAATTCCATGGAAATTATGCTTAGGTAATAGCATACATGAAAATGATTTAGGACTCTAGAGAGCAGTAAATCAATAATAAGAATTGTATCATCAAAACTTAAAGTGAGGGGAAGCCGGGATGGCTCAGTGGGTTAAGCGCTCACTTTGCAGTGCCAGGGACCGAGGATCGAATCCGGTCCCGGCCCGTGCGGATCCATGTGCTGAACTGGGAGCTCCCCCAGTTCAGTTCTCTCTCTGTCTCTGTATCTCTCTCTCTCTCTCTGTGTGTCAAAAGTAAATAAATAAATAAATAAAATGCTTTAATAAAAAAAAAAACTTAAAGTAAGTTCAGATAGTAACTACTTAGAAATAAAGTCTAAAGAGGGCTGCTGCTAGTGCATTGGACTCTTGGTGAGAATTCAAAAAAAGAAAAAAGAAAAACACAGTGCTGCTCCAAGTAGGATGAATTATAAAATATACCTCCCACTGAACATAACAATTAGAATATAGTTCCCCTCCCAGCAAGCCAATTAAAAAATGATACCCTTCCTCTTGGTTGAGGCTTGGGTGTAAGATCATTCACTTCACAAAACGAGCGCTTAACCCACTGAGCCATCCCGGCTTCCCCTCACCATATTTTTTAAGTGAACTTGAAATTTGGTGTGAATAGGCCTCTAATTTAATTTTTTTTTTTTTTTAGGGTGAATCTTTTCTTGCCAGTCACATTTATTAATTAGCTAGTTCTCCCTTTCCTCAAAGATTCTCAATGTAGGGGATTGGGATGGTTCAGCACGTTGGACGCTGGTCTTACAGCGCTGGGGTCTGAGGATTGAGTCCCGGTCCTGGCCCGTGTGGACCCATATGCTGAACTGAGGTGTGCCCCCAGTTGGGTTCTCGCCAGGGCAAGCTTCCCTTGTTGGAGGCGCCCAGTTCGGCCCCCACCCCAGGCGTGCTTCCCATGTACAAGACCCCCCAGTAGGCGCATGCCTGCCATGCAGGAGGCCCCCAGCCTGGTTCCTGCCCTGTTCAGCCCCACACCCACCTGTGGAGTGAAACTATATGGAAAACTAATGCTGTCAACTATGGAGACTGCTCTGGGCCCTCCCCCTTCTCTCTGTCTCTCTCTGTTTCTCTCTCTGTCAAAAAAGCAAAAACAAAACAATAAAAGTATAGATTCATAATGTAGCAATCTAGCGATATTAATATAATTTATAATTCAAACTGACAATATTGAGAGTGTTAATTACTAAACCAAGTGAGACCTTGAGATAACTGATGTAAACTGGACTGTGCTAAGAAAACTTGAATAAATGGTAGGTCAAATGCTGTGTATACCACTATTGATACTTCAGTCTATTTGTCTGTACCTGTAGTCATTCCACACTGTCTAAATTTTTAAGGCTGCCAGGTAAATCCTGATGACGTATTGAGCAAATTTTTTTCTCTTCAAGCATACCTTGGCTAATTCAAGTGCTAATGTCAAAATTAGCTGAATTCAAACAATATGCTTTTTATAACGAAAGTTATTTTTAATATGACTGCTCACTTTATAGTATGTTTTTGCTCGGGCTACCATAACATAATACCACACACTGGATGGCATAAACAACATTTTATTTTGTCATAGTTCTGAATGCTGGAAGTCCAAGGTCAAGGAGTTGATGGGCACTGTTCCTTCTGAGGCCTCTGTTTTTAGCTTGGAGATGGGGACATTCTTATTGTGTCTTCATATAGTGCTTTGTGTGAATGCATTTCTGATCTCTGTGAGTCCAAACATCCAGAATGGATCAGGGCTCACTTTAGTGACCTCATTTTAACTTAATTACCTCTTTATAGGCCCTGTCTCCAAGTAGAGTCAAGTTCTGAGGGGGATTAGGGCTTCAACATATGAATTTTAGTAGGGCGAAATTTAGCTCATAATAATAGTATATTCATTGCACATGTAATACTATTCTTAAAAATTTAAGTATATTAAGCAAACATGTAATCATCTATATTTGGTCATTCAAATATCTGTAGTTTATGCTGGTCTGATTCAGTTGCTTGCTTCTGCTTACTTTGGCTTCATGGGTATATTTATCTGTATGTTTTCTGATCTTTCTTTTTGACCTCATATTTCTTAGAACTGTAGGAGTGGAAATTGCTTTTAATAACTGTGTCTAAAACATGGCCTTCAAAGAATATCTGTGATTTTTCTGTTAAGTATCTCAGCACTAACACATAGAATTGCTTAAACAACATTTGGCATGGACATTTTTGAGACCTATGAGTGATGCTATACAGATTTCAAAGCTTCATGATAGGTTTGTTGACAGTAATTCTCAGTCAATATAATTTTCAGGGCATGTTTTTGGGTTTTTTTTCTTAGTACCAACTGCAGTTAAAGGTTTTTAGATTTTTCAGTTTTATAAAATAGTTCACAATATCAACTCTCATCTTGATTAAATCGAAGGGTTTGTCTCTTATTTCCATTGTTAACTTATTAAAACAAGATCTATTTTATATTAATAGATAATCTGAGAAAGCCTTATCTGTGTTCCATGGACAGTTTATCTGTCTTTTTTCTTTATGATCTCAATTTTATTTTGCTTACTCACTATATCAAACATTTATTTGTCATTTTAAAAATATTTTATCTATATCTCAGGTTTTCTACGTAGTTTGTCTACTATAATACTAGAAATAGACACCAAATTTTACTTTTTATTCTATTTCATCTTTTCCTATTATTTCATGAGCATTTACATATGAGGTCTGACAATTAAGTTCGCAAACTTGCCATTCTGCCCTCACATAAGCAGCACTGTCCAAACAACTTGGTAAAGTTGTGTAACCTTGTCCTACCAGTGTCTCACAGCTGTGTTCCTGTGGCGGTGTCTTGCTGAGTGTCATTTGTGATTGTGGTTACTTGTTTTTGTGTGCTTTTTTTTTTTATTGTTTTTGACAGAGAGAGAGAGAGAGAGAGAGAGAGAGAGAGAGAGAGAGAGAACTGAACTGGGTGAACTCCCCAGTTCAGCACATGGGTTTGCACAGGCCGGAGCCGGGATTCGATCCCCAGTCCCCAGGGCTGCAAAGTGAGCGCTTAACCCACTGAGCCATCCCAGCTTCCCCTTGTGTGCTTTCTTGAGAATGTTGGAGCTTGAATTTTCCAAGACCTTTTGGAGAGGCAAGACGATGTTTTGGGCCATGTTGTCACTGGTAAGATGGGTATACCAATATAAAGCTGAAACAAAGTGTCAAAGTACACAATGGAAGTCAGTCAATTTTCCACAACCAAAATAGTTCTGTCAATCCAATTCAAGAGTCAAAGTGATGTTCCTAACCTTTTTTGATATCAGAGGGATCATTCATTATGAGTTTCTACCAACTGGACAGTCAACCAAGTTGACTATTTGGAAATGATGAAAAGGCTGCATGAAAAAGTTAGACAAAAATGACCAGCAACTCATAGCTCTTGTATCATGACAATGCATCAGCTCACAGGGCATTCATCTCTGAGGGAGTTTTGAACAAGTAAATAAATAACTGTTTTGGAGCAGCCCCCCTATTCCCCTAATCTGCCCCCAATGACTTTTTTTCTCTGCCCAAAAATAAAGAAAATATTGACAAGAAGACAGTTTGATGACATTCAGGACATTAAGAGAAATATGACAATGGCTCTGATGGCCGTTCCAAAAGAGGAGTTTCAAAATTGTTTTGGAGGGCAGACTAAGTAAGCCCTGGTATCTATGTATATCTTCCCAAGGGGAGTTCTTTGAAGGTGACTGTAGTGCTATTCAGCAATGAGATATATAGCACTGTTTCTATGATGGGTTCCCAAACTTAATTGTCAGAACTTGTAAGCACTATAACTATACTTCACATACCAGGCATCCTGTTCCTACAGTCCTGATGGACAATAGAATATTCAAGCTTTATAACTGAAAAGATTATGAAGTCATAGCCCACTTGGCTTACTTATCTTCATGTAATACAGACATTCCCCATCTCAGTAACTTTTCTTATTATTTTGAACAATAATGTATTATGAGTCTTCCCTAAAGGTGAGGCACCATACTAACTGTTATCTGTATATTGTTTCACTGAACCCTAGTGAAAACTGCAGAATTACTATTGCTATCCTTTTTACTGATATGAAGTTGAGGTTTATTGCGGTCTGGTGACTTGTCATAGATCACACATTTAGGAAACATCGCACACCCTCTTCTAAAATTCACCATCCTAAAGAACTGCCAACTAATTAAAAAATAATTACTTAAAAGCTTGTGTTTATATATATAAAATTTCATTAAATTTTGTTCTCTACAATTTAAGAATTAGTGGCGGTAAGTATGTATGCTAATAATTTCATAAATAATGTACTACTTATACTTGTGAATCATTATTTCTTATGAAATCTCATATTATATTAAACTTTATCCAATTTATTGCTAACACAATAACTACAAGTGAAAGATAATTAAAAAATATTTTAATTCAGTGGGATAAATCATTTACATATGAGTTTCACTTGTCTCTTACCTTGACCCTTTTTATTATTAAACGGAGTAGTTCTCATTTTAATAAAACCCATTTGAATAAATCAGTTGAGATATTAGAATTATTGTTCTAGTTTAAAGGTTAAAAAATGCATGCACAAAAGGGATGGCAAATTATTCTGTAGCGACTGTAACTTTATGTTTGAATAAAGAATGTTCAGCACCAGAAGCCACCACCACCCACAACCACTGAAGCTAATTATGTATATTCATAACAGAACTAAAAATTGGAAAATGGCCAGGGTGTCTTCAGGTACCTATATGGCTTTCTCTACTTATTCATTTATAATGGATAATTGGCACACTAACTTATTTTTTTGAAAATCCTGTTAAAGAGATTTATTTCAAGTTGTGTTTACACAAGTTCAAACTGGAACATAGATTTCTTCTAATGGTGTATGTCATAACAACTAGAGTCTTTTCGTATTGTATTAAATATATTTTATAATGTATTTTCTAAAAAGCTAGATATACCTTTTACTATCAAGAACTAAGTAAGCCTGCAGTTATTAAAAATAATACAGTTTCTTTATTTATTAAACTTTCTAATAGTAGCAGAGAATACATGTTCTTTTGACATGTCATTTAGAGAATAAATTAAGGTAAGAAGCATCCAATATTCACTTGAATGTCTATAGACATTACAGTTGCATTAGAGAAAATAAAGGCATCCAAAACAACAAAAACAAACAAACAAACAAAAACTGACTAAGTGGAATATGGTTTAAGTGTATAAAAGTTCCACCCACTGCAACCTCAAACCGGTAGCCAATAACTGTTAGCCATTATACCAGCCATTTTGTTGTGGTTATGCAAACTTTAATTGATCCAAAAAGTTCATTGAAGTGAAAAGCCACTGCACAAAATTTTCTCTATCTCATGTTTACCTTAGTACAGATAATATTACTTTTCTTTTCCTATGAAGGCCAACTCATTTATTTTAAACCAAGTCTGAAGATGACCAATTTTTAAAGAGATAAATAATATTAATTTTGTTTTACTCAGTGATTTATGGTAGTCTTCTTTGACCATGACAAGCAACACATACTACTATTTGAAACAGAAATCATAAAATGGAATCACCCCTTCATCATATTTTTAATAGCTGTATTTAAATCAAGCTTGTCCAACCCACAGCCCATGGGCTGCATGTGGCCCAGAACGACTTGGAACGTGGCCCAATACAAATTCATAAACTCCCTTAAAACAGTGTGAGATGTTTTTTATGAATTTATTTATTTATTATTTTTATTTTAGCTTATCAGCTATCGTTAGTGTTTATGTATTTTATGTGTGACCCATGACAATTCTTCTTTCACTGTGGCCCAGGGAATTCAGAAGGTTGGACACCACTGATTTAAATAATCAATTAAATTAGAGTTTGTCGCATCTATAGTAGAAATGGAAGATATAAGTCTTGCATACTTTATTCAGTGCTATATACCATCAAGAAATGGTACAGCAGGTCACATAGCGGGTAACAATGCATAATTGTTAAAAAGAAAAAAAGGAAAAGAACTGGGGTAAAAATTTAAATGAATCAGTAAAAACCAATCTAAAACACAAACAATTAAAATGCAGATCCTAATAATCAGGAAAGTGTCTTAATATATGAGTGTGCAGTTGTTAAAAGTCATCCATAAAAACTGCTACTGGGGGAAGCCAGGATGGCTCAGTGGGTTAAGCGCTCACTTTGTAGCGCCGGGGACCCAGGATCGAATCCTGACCCTAGCCAGTGCGGATCCATATGCTGAACTGGGGAGTGCCCCCAGCTCAGTTCTCTCTCTCTCTCTCTCTCTCTCTCTCTCTCTCTCTCTCTCTCTCTCTCTCTCAGTTCAGTTCTCTCTCTGTCTCTGTCTCTGTATCTCTCTCTCTCTCTCTCTCTCTGTCAAAAAACAAAAAAACAAAAACAAAAACAAAAAAATAATAAAAATAAAAACTGCTACTGAATTATGGCACATATAGTACTCATGGACAAAATGATGAATGTAAAATTGACAGCAAGCAGTGGATTTAAAATCCACTTCTGGGGATTTTATATTGGATGCTTCATCCAAAGCAGAACGTTTTATATCAGAGATTCATGAAAGTATCCCCTATGACATCAGTCATGGTGATTCTACAATATCAATGACTTCCAAGGGTAGGTAGGAAAGAGAAATTAGTGTAATCAGTCAGTGAAAACTGCCTGGCTGTGTAAAGTAAGCTGCATTGTACAGAGAAGGAAGAGGCCTTGATGAGTTCCCACAAATAAAATGCACATCAACTTGCTGAGAAATAAATTCTTCATTAAACAAAAATGAAAATCTCTTATCTCTGTACATTTACAATTTCATGTTCCATTTAGAATAAACATTTTTTTTAAAAAAACATGGAAACATTTAAAATTAAATATAAGCACATATTTTTTTCAGCCACTACTAAGAAAAGGCAGATGTTATAAAAGGTGCATACTCTCGAATACCACTCCATGGTTTTAGCCTAGTGTACTCTAAGGTCCTCACTAACATCTAGATACTAGGATTGCTGCGTTTTGTATCACTTAGAAGAAAATTGTCAGAGGATGCTCTCATTATGAATAGCTCTGTGCAAACTATAGATTTCTATAAGACAGTTGTATATTTTAAAAATGCAACCTCTTCCTTAATTGAGCATCAAGAACTATACCTAGTTTACTCTGTAATACATTTAATTAGAGTAAAAAACATCAGAGTTTATTTAGTCCTGAATCATTTAGGAAAGGTAAAACACATGTGAGAGAAAGAAGACAATTTTTCCGATTTACTCTGAAATGCTGTTGTGGTTTCAATATGGTTTCTGACATGTCAAAACCATATTTATGAACTAATTTACTTAAAGCTGTGTGTCTTGTGAATATAATAAGCTTGTAATTGGGCAGATATAAAAAGAATGGTGATATAGATGGCATCAAGTGCACATATAAGCTTTGAAATATGCTTATCTTTTTGTATTTTCATATATGAAATCAAGGAATCAAATTGCAAAATATATATTTTAAGGGGCTTTACATAAAAATAGCTGGGACCCTATGTTTTGGCAGCAAATGAAAGAAATATGAAGTTTATAAAGAATCAATAATGCTAACTTTTGCAGAATGGGTGGAATCTGTACATATCCTTCATAAGAAATTATAGTAAAAAACATTTGATTATCAATGGATATTTCAGTAAGATTATATTAATACAAGAAATCTTTGCGCTTGTTTCTGCTTCCTGAAACTCTAAGGAATTTCACTCAGTTTTCCTACATCCTCATTATTATTGATAATGACGTCTAGAAACTAGTCCAAAAACTATCTTGTTAAATTCTCTATTGTCAAATTCACAAGCAGTGCTAACCAAATACCATCATATTTCTCCAGGTAAATTAGTTTTATGAGTGAATTAATGCCCCCTAGATAGCTAATGTCCAGTAATTCTTCATAGGTAATATTGAAGGTCTCTATAATAGTAACATGATAAACATATTCTAAAGTTATTCATTTATGCTTAAATCATAAAATTTCTTGGAAGTTACTTAGATATGAAAAATGTTTTCTTCTTATACTGTATTTAACAATTTTTAATTAATATTTAGAAAATAATTCAGAGGAAAAAGTGCTCTGAGAAGATAACTAAAATTATTTAAAACATCTTAAAAGCCTCAAGAGTTCTATCAGCCTATTTTATCACATTAAATTTTGTTTTTTAGTTTAGTTTTATTTTGACTTTTTAATGAAGTGTACATCCTATTTTGGGGCAATAAATTTCCTAGTAATCTTCCTTGCTAAAGAGAAAAAAAATATTTAAATTGTAATTCTAAACACATGGTGGCCTGATGGTTTTTTCTACGGCAATGCTCATTATTACAAGTCACATAAAAACTAATGTTACACTAAATGGTCATGCCAATTTAATTTTTTTTTTAAGTTCTTGACTCTCAAGGTATAAGATTATATTCATTAAGAATAGACTTCAAAAAATGCACTTGCATAAATAAAACTATTAGGTGGAGCAATGATACAAGAGAAATGAACATTATGTACTCATTTATTCATTCACTTCTTTATTTAATTAGTCTGTCATTCAGTCTTTTTCTTATAGGCATGTGTAGTGCAGACTTTTTTGTTCTTGGACCTTATTCTTAGTGAGAAAGACAGATGATAAAAAAATAAAATGTTGAAAAATATCATGTCAAGTAGTGATAAGAAGTAGTATGCTTATTATGCAACTATAGAATAAATAGGAGTGACTATGTATTTTGGACCAGATAAATAAAGAAAGAGGTTGTTATTTGAGTGGATGCATGCATGAGGTAAAAAAGGTGAGGTATGTGTTTTTCTAGGGAAAGTTTGTCAAGAAGAGTTGGAAACATGCTTAGCATGCTGGAGGACTAGAAAAGAAGGCTTGTGGTAGAAATATGGTATGCAGAAGGAAAAACACAGGCATGTAGTTTGAGTGGCATAGAAACCAGATCCTAAAGAGAAGAGTAATGCATTGGAAGGAATTGGAATAATTTAAGAGAGTTAGAAATACGACTTTTATATTGAAATGATTACATTGACTATTGTATGAAAGAATAGAGTGTGGGTAGGAATAAAAATGGCAGAAGTGAAACAAATTAGGAGACTATTGCCTAATGAAGGCAAAAGATGGTGGTTGGTAGCTCTGCAGGAGTAATAGCCATGAACATGAGACAAGATGAATTGAGAATATATTTCAAGGCAATGTAATTTTCTGAAAATATAAGTACTTTAAAGAGAACACATTTGAATATAAATATCAAACTTTAGGCTAAAGTCATATTAAAATTATGATCCCTACAATATCTAGGTAGGAAGGTCAAGCAGTTAGTTAGGCTGGTAAATATAGAGAAGTCCAAGCAGGAGATTAAAATTTAGAGTTTTTGATGTTTTTAAAGCTACACATTCTAGGAAAAATGAATATAAAAAGATGTCCAAGTCCTAAGCCCCAAACCACAACAACATTTAAGGTTTTCAAAAAGGAGAATTCCGGGGAAGCCGGGATGGCTCAGTGGGTTAAGCACTTGCTTTACAGCCCCAGGGACACAGGATTGAATCCTGATCCCAACTCACATGGACCCATATGCTGAACTGGGGTGTGCTTCCCATGCGGGAGGCCCGCAGTTCAGTACCTGCCTGCACTGCCCCACATCCACCTGTGTGGAGTGAAACCACATCACAACCAATGATGTACAATTATGGAGATTGCTCTGGGCACCACCATTCTCTCTGTCTCTCTCTGTCTCTGTTGAAAACAATAAACAAAATATATCTGTCAAAACAATAAATAAATAACATTTTTTTTTAAAAAAGGAGAATTCCTACAATGTAGACTAACAGATAAGATCGGGTGTGTTCCGGGTGGTATGGCCATAGACTAAAGTAGACTCACACAGAGTGGTCAGTGACATAGGAAGAGAGCTAAGTGTAATGACCTAAAATCCAAATAAAAAAAAAATTAAAAAAAAGTATTCAAAGAAGGATAGAAAGAGTGATCACCTACTGAAGAAGTCAAGTAAATGACAGAATTTGTCACTGATTGATTACTGGGTCACTGGCAACATGTAGGTCCTATTAATACAAATATTAATAAAGATGACTCTGGAGTTTAGGAGGAAGAAAATCAGACTGGAGCAGACATCAAAAAGGAAGTAATTTAACCACTAGTAGACTGTCTAATGCTAATGCATAATTGTAGAACAGTTGTAAATAGCATAGTCTCATTAAAACAGATGCCTTTACTACTGGACAAAACATTTTGTATTTTTCCAAATTTTCATCACTCAACCAGAAAATTGATCTTAATAATAATTAATTATAATGCCACTTGCCAAAAAAAAAACAACAAAAAAACCACCTCACATGACATTGTAATTTATTTGAGGAATGTCAAATTCAGTTTATCATCATGAAAAAAAGAAGAAACACAAAAATAAAAGTTTAATTTAAGAATGTTTTATAAAACATACATTATAAATGACTGGATCCTTTAAAGGATTAACTATATAAACACCCACTCTTTTATTTCAATAATGTCTTTACTGCCTTCAAAAGTAGTTTGTGAGAGTTCAATTGTCTATTTCCCATGGTTAGAACGTAGAGTAATTTTTATATGTAAAATTACCCAGTTGTAAATGTTTTATTTCATGACTTAATCCAATACAATTTTTTAAATATTCTCCTCAAAAATCTATCTTGTCTTTGTTCAAACTGGATGGTTTTCCTCCAGTGTCTTTCCTACTTTAATTAACAGAAACAACTTCTTTCTTCAATTTTATTGAAGTGTAATTGATAAGTAAAATTGTAAAATACTTAAAGTGTACAATGTGATAACTTAATATACATATAATTGTGAAATGATTCTCATAATTGAGTTAATTAACAAATCTCTCTTTGTTTGTTTGTTTGTTTCTTTCTTTCTTTCTTTCTTTCCTTTCTTTCTTTGAGTGTGTGAGAATACTTAAGGTCTAGTCTCTTAGCAAATTTCAATTACAACATAGTGCTATCCATTGTAGTCATCACGTTATATGTTAGATTCTTGGACCTTTTCCATCTTAAAGCTGAAAGTTTGGTATCTTCAGCCAGCCTCTTCTTATTAACTCCATTCGCTGCTTCATTTGCTACATCTGGTGTGAAGACCCAATTTTTTTGTTTGTTTTTGTTTGTTTTTGTTTTGTTTTACTCAGAAATGGATGGGATCTTTTTCTGAAAAATATAAAGTCAAACTAGAATATTTTCAACCTATTAGTCTGAGGCTATAACGTGAATAATTTAAACTCCTTTAGATTATTTTTATTTTCTAAGATTTTGGTCTATGGCCCCATTCATTATAAATAACTTAATTGGAGATTAATTATAACCACCTAAGATAAGGTCATATTGTTTAAGTTTCACACTAGAAACTGATTAAGATAATGATTGAGTTTGCTATACATAAAGTAAAATATCTTAGCATTTTTGCCTGTTTCATATGTTTGTATTTTTAATTAAATACATATCTTAGGTATTATTAATTTCTGAGTAAAACTACTGAACTATAATATGCACTATCTAAAAAAGAGAAATCTGTTATTTATTTCTTCTAAATTCAACATAATTACATTTTACTAATAGCTAAAAGGGTAAAAGTCAAGCATTCCATAAGTGAAAAATAGCTCAATCATTTTGCACTTAAGGTTCTGAATTACTTTGATGTATGGAAAAAAAGGCCTATTAATTACTAGAATTACTATTAAAGGTGAAATATTTGGATACTATCCAGTTTTATGATTTTATGAGGCCATAAAATCATTAGATTGGTTGTGGTTTCTTTAAAAAAACTATAATACTTGCAGTGATTCACATTCATGGAGTATCTTTTGTTTAGGAGGGGGCATTGTTTTTCATCTCATTATTACTATCCATAATGCTAAACTACCGTGTTTTAGTACTGTGTTGGGCAAAATATTAACTTTTTCATATGGAGTCCTAACAACCTTCCCATTTTTTATTCTTATCCAAATTTTAGACATGAGAAAGTTTAATCTCAGAGAAATGCATTATCTTACGTTAGATTCTGCAGTTACTAAACAACCATTATTTAAGATTTTTCCCTACCATACATACTTGACGCCCAACCCCATGGTATTCTATTAATAATTACACCTTGCCTTATTCCAAAATATCCATGAGAACATTTTTCAAAAAGATATGATCCTATTTTAGTCTTTCTATGTTAGACAGGCTAATAAGCCCAGTAAGACTTTCTCTTAAGGATGAACTCCTTTGTTGAACAGTTTGGATAAGGACATATGATGCAGACATATCAACCAAGAGCAATAAAGCTAGAATAGAAGTCAGACTAAGTAGGCATCAATGAACATTCACTACTGATTTAGAAAGCCTTCTCTAAGCACTGCCGTTCTCCTCCATCCTCATGAATGCTGATCGTTTTTTAATTTTCTTTTCTTTTTGTTATTATTTTATGCCACTCTTGTTCTTCCCATTTTTGTTCTTAGCTCAAACTGTAGTTCCTTATGTTAAGGTAAAACGATTATAATAATTAGCCAATTGTTACATATTTCACCTGTAATTTATTTGACTCCCTGTCTCTGCCCTTTTTTAGCCTTTATTTCCAATTAACAGTTAGTCTCTGTCTGATTTTTGAGTATCATAAACCAGATCCTGAGTGTACCCCAAAGAGACACATAATAAGTACAGAAAATGGCTTTATCAAATGGATCCTCGAGAATAGCAACTGGGCACAACTTAACAAACCCTGTGTGGAAAAATCCTCAGACTGAAATGGAACTGATGTGTCCTCAGCTGCCTGTGGGGTAGGTAGGATGAAAGACGGAGTACAGATGGAAATATACCCTCTCTAACATATCGGCAATAAGTTACCAGAGCAAGGTAGAAGCCCAAGTAAAGTTATTGTTGGTGGTGAAAGGCAAATTAACAGCACGAAATTACCATCTCCACAGAGCAAACTCTGAAATAAAAATTACATTAATTTTGACTTAAACTCAGAAAGATAAATTTCATCATGCCTGAGTGATTGGGCAGAGAATGTCACCGCTGCATTTATTTATGTTTATATCTCCATAACCTGACATCCACTAGTAAACAGACAGATAATCCTAGCAGAGTATGAAGCCTAGATCAGAGTAAGGACCCATTAAATATTTCAGAATGAATAAAGAGCCAGTCTCCTGTTTAATCACTGAGTTTACTATAGGATCATAGTTTCATTCCTGCTTTGTGACAAGAAATAATTTCTTCAAGCCAAGTCTTACCCAGAATGATAAAAGGTAAAGAAGAGTGAGCCAACTATCTTGGAGATGATTAATTAAGCACACAATTTATTTCAAATTACATTTTATCTATACATGTCAAATAAAATTATTGTTTCCTTTTTCAAAGTCATATGCATCTTTCTTTTACTAAACTTGTTTTAAAAGGGATTTAGAAGATAATATTTTTAAACAATAAAATGTTGAAAATAATCCCCAATACATAAAAGTGATATATATTCACAAACTCCTGAAAGAATTTGTTTCTTTGGAAGAAAATATTTTATTATTTGCAGAAGTCTTGGAATAAATCTTTGAGAGTACAGGGTTTAGGGACCATAGTGTTTTAGGAACCAAATTTACAAATTGCAGTTTTCATATAAGAAGAGTATCTTATCATAGTTATTGATAACAACTTTTTTCTGTTATGGCTTCATTTCAATTTTTGGCCCACTTTTTTCATGGTAACAAAAAGAGGTAGAGAGGGGAAGCTGGGATGGCTTAGCAGGTTAGATGCTCACTTTGCAGCCTGGGGTCTGAGGATCAAGTCCTGGCCCCAGCCTGTGTGGACCCGTATGCTGAACTGGGGTGTGCTTACCATGGGGGAGACCACCCACTGAGATAAGCTTCTCATGTGGTAGGCCCCCCAGTTCATCCCCCAGCTCATGGGGGTGTACCTCCCATGCAGGAGGCCCCCAGCCTGGTTCCCACCCTGCGTGGCCCCCACCCACCTTTGTAGAATGAAAACATTTCAAAAACTGCTGATGTACAACTAGGAGATTGCTCTGGGCCCTCCCCCTTCTCTCTGTCTCTCTCTATCCCTGTATCCCTCTGTCTCTGTCAAAAACAATAAAATAAATCTTTTAGAAAATAAATAAAAAGGGGTAGAGGATATTCTATCAATATCTTAGTTTGAAGATGAGAAAAAGATTTTGGTCTGTTTAGTCTAAGTTATAAATACAAAAGGTGAGGCATAGTTCTGTGTGCTTACTGTCCCATAATTTTATTTGTTTAGGGATATTATAATAATAAACCAGTTATTCACAAATAATAAATATATTCATAAATTTTTCATTACAAATGATCACATTTTCCCATAGTGAGTCTCCTATTATGTGGGTGTTAGAAGATTTTCTTAAGACTTATTTTTAGCCCAGGATATTATTAAATAAATTTATAAATAGGCTATTGTCCACTTTTTCATCATAATACAGCAACACTTGAAATAAGACCTCATAAAAAGAAAGTGCTTGCTTCTGCAACTATTGTTAGCTCTGCCTAAATTAAACACTCAACCTTCTCCCACTCAACTACTTCTAAGCTACTCTCTATCCTGTTTCCTCAGGTTAAGTGTGATGAGAAACAGGCTCAGGGGTTGTGAACTTTTCTAAGATGAAAGATGCCACGTGACCAAAATATTCTGTGATTAATGTACATTCATTTTGTTTCTGATAGAATTCAGTGTTGATTCAAGTTCTGAAGTAATTAAAAACTTGACTTGATGAGTTACTGCTATGTGTAGTTTGAACTGCTATGATCTCTGGACTATTTTGTGCCCTCATGATTTAAGGAGTTGGCTTGAAGTACTTGACTGGAGTCTTTTTCTGTCTCTTGCTCCGAAGTTCAGCTAATAAAGAACACCTATCCTGAGCTTAAGCATTTGCCTTTTCTACCCAATGACTCCTTTGAAGTTCCTAGGGAAGAACAAATGATGAGTGACAGCTGCCTAGCAAAAGAAACCGCTCCAAGGTTATCGCATGGGTGCAAGGATTTCCATATACCCTTTCTGTGTATGTACGACAAAGCCCATTTCTGTGTGTAAATTCCCTCATATCTGTCTGTGAAACCTGCCCTGTTCCCATCACCCCCCTTCATTTCAGAATTTATGGGTCTCATATGTGTATTCCTTTAGCACATTTTAAAGATGAAAACATACACCTATTAGTAGGTATTTCATTTGGCATTGCATTATGGTAGTTCATATGGCTTTATTTTCACTACTGTATAAATTATGGAGAAGTCACTTATCATTTGGTTTATAGTTTCTTATATGCCCATATGCTAATCCTTACTCCACAAAACCAAGGATGGTGCTTGTTTGACCTACAATAAAAATAATCAAATTAATATTGAATGGTCTCTGATCATAAGGAGTTCATAAAACATTGAAGGAAACAAGATCAAAGATTTAGTCATATCATATGTATTATAAACTTTAAGTGCAAAAGGAGATAAGGCAAATATTTCACTTCTTTTAAAACACCACTTTCAAAAGTTATTAATACCAGAAAAATAAATTGTGTCTATATACAGTTTGTTTTCCTCTTTATCAGTTAAATTTTCTTAATTAAAAATAATTCTTATTATTCTAACGTGTGCCTAAAACTTTAACTTTGGGGAATCTTCTTATTCATACATTTAGGTTAATAGAACTGTATTTTTTTTTTTTACAATTTTACTGATATATTATTGACAAAGTAAACTGTGCATAGTTAAAACATAGGATATATATATATAATGTATACATATAATGTATATATATAATGTATATATATATATAATGTATCGAGAGAGAGAGAGATCCTTGAAACCATCAGCACAATCAAGATAATGAATATGTGCATCATAGCAAAAATGTCTCCACATATTCTTTTGCAACACTTTTTTCACACTCCTTACAACCCCTAAATGCAGGCAAACGATGACCTGCTTACTTTCCATCATTCGCTAGAAGTGAATTTGCATTTGAAGAGTTGTCACATTTCTGAACACTATTATTTCATAAATTCTTTCTAGTTGTTTCAAACTGAGTGGCATGTCTGTACCCTACTAGTTTGCCTCTGTTGGATACGTAAATATACTTTAGTTTTTAGGATCCAAAACATACATTTGAGGAATAATTCAGTAAGAAATACATATCAAGGTTTTATTCAACAATTTGTTGTAATCCTCGATGTTTACTCCAATAAAGAAGTCAATGTAAATTTTGTAAATCTCCACTTTTTGTCTAGCACTAGATGGCATGCCATGGAAACAATAAACAATTGTAAAACATGATTACTATACTCGGTCATCTTGCATTGTCTGTGTAACTACGTAAGAAATTGTGAGTTACTATAAAGTCTTCATAAATGAGTCGTTAATTTACAAATCCTAATCTATGTGTGGGTCAACAGTACAAGCAGATGTTATTTTCTGTTTCCCAAACTAGATATCTATGAATATGTTAATTTTTGAATTCTAGGAGTTATAAGTATTAAAAGTCATGATATAATTGTAAAGTTTATTACTGACTTCCAAATGAGGGATAATGGGTTATGATTAGAACAGTTTATCGACTAAATAAATAAATAAATATCTTTGTGAAACTGAAATATTAATTTTAATACTTAATCCTTCTCCTTAAAACAATCTGAAATTAGATGTAACTATTCTGGTATCATTTATTTTCTCCTATTATATAAACTTCAAGTAATTGATTACTTATGAACCTCAATATTATGTAGAATTCACAAAATCAGGATGTTGTGAACAAACAATAAAACCCATAAAGTTTGTTCTCCATGCCATGGACTTTAGAGTTTGTCTCCCCTTTGGGGTTCCTAATTTCCTAAGACTCAATAATATCTGTACTTCTCCAGGAAGCCAGAATGGCTCAGCAGGTTGAGTGCTCGCTTTGCAGCCCCAGGTTCCAAAGATTGAATCCCAGCCCCAGCCTGTGTGGACCCAAATGCTGAACTGGGGTGTTCTTTCCATGTGGAAGGGCCCCAGTTCAGTTCTCACCCGGGCAAGTTTCCCATGTGGGATGCCCTTGGTTTGGCCCCCAATTTGGACCCCGGTTTGAACCCCAGTTCAGACCCCAGTTTGGACCTCAGCTCAAGGGGGTGTGTCTCCCACGCTGGAGGCCCCCAGACCAATTCCTGCCCTGGGCGGCCCCTGTCCACCTGTGTGGAACAAAACCATGTGGAAAACTGATGAGGTACAACCATGGAGACTGCTCTGGGCCCTGCCCCTTCTCTCTGTCTCTCTCTGTCTCTCTCAAAAACAATAAAATAATATCCTTAAAAAAAAAAATAATATCTGGATTTTTCATCCTCCTCCTCTGATTGTATATACTTCCTTCACCCCTTCTTTTCTCATCATGCTTAAGGAAGAGTTGGTCTAAAATTGTTAGTTTTCTTTCAGAAAATATCAAAATATAATAATGTCAGTAAAGAATATTTAGGATAATGATAAAGGTTTTTATGCAAAAGAGATAATTATCTATTTATTTACTTCTTTATATATGTTTAGTTTGCTTTTTACTTAGTGCAACTGTACTATATTTCACAGAGCAAAAACTTGCCAGGTAAGTTTTATTCTCTATATTTTCTCTTTCTCTCACTCAATCTCTAACTCTCTCTCATTTCTTAATTTAAGCTACCATACAAAATGAATCATTGTTTGTTAACTCTTCTCTATATCATGCATCTAACACAAATATGCTACACATCATTTACACTACCAAAGGGATCCTTTGCAAAGACACTGATTGGAGCTTTATTTTTATTTTGTAATTTTATTTAATTTATTTTTTATTTATTAAATATATTGGAGTGACTTTGGTTAGTAAAATTATATAGGTTTCAAGTGTACATTTCTAAAATACATTATTTATATATTTCATTTCATTTCATTTTACTTATTTTATTTTATTTTAATTTAATTTCTGATGAAATCCAAGCTGCAGGCTACAAGTTAAAATAAAACAATTAAGATGCTGTGTTATTGAATGCTAAATGGAGAAAAATGTGTTTCATTGGTTGGAGGACGACTACCTACTGTATATGCCTGGTGTGAACCAGTATTATTTACAAGTGCAGAACAATCTGAAAATATCATTATGGAAGAAATGTACCCCATGGTTGCTATAAAGGAGACAGAGTGTTGCTTTTCTCCTTGACCTTGAAGTCAATCAGTCCAACGACTGCTGTTCCCCAACTACAGAAAGACCTTGCAAATGTGATTAAAAAATGATTTTGTTGGAAGTCTGACAGAACGGTTCCTACTGAGAAGTCAGGCACAGTAAAAAGAAAGGTAGTTTAAGATACATCATATTAGTGGAAAATATATACAAAGAAGACTCCTGAATCGTTTTCAGAATCATGGACAAACATGAAACTTGAGTCCCAGTGAACTGAAAATGCTTTGGAAAACTTTGTGATGTTGACAACTTAAGCGAACAACAAAGGTCACATGGCAATCAGATTCTCATGATTTTTCTCACCATCCCTGACTGAGTAAATGCTAGTAATCTCCCAGAAGAGGTTGTTCTTGGGAACTTTCCAAAATAAAGAAGTTAGAGTAAGAATCCAAGACTGTGCATGCTTATTGATGCTGAGCTTTCGGGCCCTTTGCGGTTCATCCATTCTAAGTTATTATTATTAACTTTCGCTCGTGCTGAGAAACTCCTTAGCACCGGGAGTCCCACGCTTTATTTTAAAGCTGAGAACCTTAAATCAAACCCAGGAATTAGTGCAATTCTGGTCACTCAAAAAAAAAATAAAGAGGCCCCAGCAACATCCTGAGAAAGGTGCAAGTTAAAAAATGCCAGGATTTCTATTCACTTCAATGAATAACAAAGAAACCTGTCAAAGGATTTTGGATTCAAGTTTCTTGTTATTTCTTTCCTAAACATACAAAACAAAAACATACAAAATAAGATCATAGCATCACATCTATGATAGGACAACTGGGATATCCTAATACTGAGATTAATCTTTTGCATGAAGCTCTATACCTTATATTTGAATCACATAATAGTAAAGGAGTCAACCCAAACATTTCATAAGATCACGAAATAATTTAACTTGGACACCAGCAAAATTTAAACTATACCTAAAAGATTTTAACTCCTTTCTTCCTAAGGCATTTAGTATTTAGTACAATTTATCAAAATAAATAGTTTTAAGCATATCAGCCATGCTTATAAAGAAGACATTTTATTTTATTAATTGCAGGGAAGCACCATGTCTCAATATATTTACTTCAATTCCTTTCTTATTACAGAGAAGCTTTTCTAGCATTGGCTTCTGTTGTTCTCCAGAAGTATCTTAATGTGCTACCCAGTCTCTACCTATAATTTTAATTATTCCATTTGGGGTACACAGGAAACCAAAGAGAGCTGCATCTTATTCTGTACCTACCCAGAGTTGCACCATCTGCTCAAGGACAGTTTTTAAATTAATCTTTAGCTTTTACTTCCTAGAAAAATATATATTATTAACTATTTAGTAAATATCAAGGTACCTTCTATTCAGGGGTGATCTTTTCCCATGACTATGTATGGTATTTTTGTGATCAAGATAAGAATTGGCATAAACTAAGTTGTCCAATTTATGATTATTAAGTGAACTGTTTTTAAAATTTTAATTGTTTTTTGAGAGAAGGAGAGAGAGAGAGAGAGAAAGAGAGAGGGGAAGCCGGGATGACTCAGTGGGTTAAGCGGGGAGCGAGGAACAAATCCCAGCCCGTGAGGACCCATATGCTGAACTGGGTATGCTTCCTATGCAGGAAGCCCCCTGTTCAGTTCTTGCCCCTCAGATTGGCCCCTGGCTCTAGGGGACGTACTTACGATGTAGGAGGCCCCCAGCCCAGTTCCTGCCCTGGGCTGCCCCTGCCCAGCTGTGTGGAATAAAACCATGTTGAAAACTGATGATACACAACTTTGGAGGCTGCTCTGGGCCCTCCCTCTTCTCTCTGTCTGTCTCTATCTCCGTTTCTCTGTCTGTCAAAAAACAATAAAATAAATCTTAACATTGTACATCAGTAGTTGTTACATAGTTTCATTCCACACAGGTGGATGTGGGACCATGAATGGCAGAACCCAAACTGAGGGCCTCCCACATGAGGAGCAAGAATTCTCGCCACCACTGAATCATCTTGGCAGTTAGCGGTTGAGCTGCAGTTCAGCACGTAGGCTGCACAGGCTGGGGCAGGCACTGAACCCCAGACTTCACGATGGGTAGGCACGTGCTCAATCGCTAAGCTATCCCGGCCTCTCCTTAAACAAATTACTGAGCTTGGAGTGGAGGTGGGCATGAGTGAATAGGCCTAAATTCAAGACTAGACCTATTTGCTGGGCTTCCAAGTGGACACAATAACATGACAGACATAACACATGCTAGAACATGAGAAGCACCTCCCTTCCATGTGAATACAAGCAAAATGTTATATACAAATTATAGCAACTGCATCGTAGTGTTCTTATAGAAGCTTGCCTTTCTTCCTCACTAGGAATTACGTAACAATACTGAGTCAGACGCGGCTGGGAATATTTTTTTTCCAATATCAGCATTTGCTCATAAGATTGAAGTATATATGGTTTACTGAGGAAACTTTATTTTAACACAGATTTGCAGATTCTTCCCTCAAGGGATTCTGATTCATTAGATCTGGAAAGAGTTCCAAGAACCTTCAGTTTTAATCATCAGTACAGATGACTCTGATAGAGTTGGTCCCTGTCTGTGGCCTCCGTTGATTTTGTTCTTTTAAAAGATTTACTTTATTGTTTTTGACAGAGACAGAGAGAGACAGAGACAGACAGAAACAGAGAAAAGGGGGAGGGCCCATAGTTGTACATCATCAGTTTTTGACATGGTTTCATTTTATATATTTTCATTTATTTTTATTTTTGACAGAGAGAGAGAGAGAGAGAGAGAGAGATACAGAGACAGAGAGAGAACTGAACTGGGGGAGCTCCCAGTTCAGCATATGGTTGTGCATGGGCCGGGGCCGGGATTTGATCCCCGGTCCCCGGTGCTGCAAAGTGAGCACTTAACCCACTGAGCCATCCCAGCTTCCCCAAGTGTTTCTTTTTCTTTTCTTTTTCTTTTTTTTAATTGTTTTTGACAGAGAGGGAGAGAGAGAGAGAGAGATACAGAGACAGAGAGAACTGAGCTAGGAGAACTCCCCAGTTCAGCACATGGTTCCGCACGGGCCGGGGCCGGGATTCAATCCTTGGTCCCCGGCGCTGCAAAGTGAGCGCTTAGCCCACTGAGCCATCCCAGCTTCCCCTAGTTTCATTTTAAACCGGTGGTTTGGGGGGCCATGCAGGCTGGGAACTGAGGTGGGGGCCTCCTGCAATGGGAAGCACACCCCAGTTCAGCATATGGGTCCGCACGGGCCGGGGCCAGGATTTGATCCTCAGTCCCTGGGGCTGCAAAGCGAGCGCCTAACCCACTGAGCCATCAGCTTCTTTTCTGTTGATTTCAATGGTCATAATTTTCACTAAAGGTCTTATTTTCAACTACAGAAAAATTCTCAATTTTGCAATAAATTTTTTTAATTGATTTTTTGACAGAGAGAAACAGAGACAGAGAGAGGCAGAGAGAAGAGGGAGGGCCCAGAGCAGTCTCCATAGTTGACATTAGTTTTCCATATAGTTTCACTCCACAGGTGGGCACAGGGCTGTGCAGGGCAGGAACTGGGCCGGGAGCCTCCCGCATCGGCCCCGGCAAGAACTGAACTGGGGGCCTCGCCGCATTCGGGAAGCACACCCCAGCTCAGCATGTGGGTCCACATGGGCCGGGGCCGGGACTCGACCCTCAGTCCCCGGGGCTTCAAAGCAAGTGCTTAACCCGCTGAGTCATCCCAGCTTTCCTTCAATTTTGCAATAATTTTAAGTGCAATTTTTTTTTAATTTTATTATTATAAGAAAATTAGACACATAACTTCAAAAACTCAGTTGTATAGATGTCTCTTAATTCCTTTCTAGTTATAAAGAAGCAATAGCACTGATTGCTGTGCTACTTTCACGTTTCTGTGCATTTCTTCATGACACACTTTGAATCTAAGACTCAATGGGACCTACTGAAACGAAAATGTAATATTACCTGTATTTTCCGGCATATAAGACGACCGGGCGTATAAGACGACCCCCTAATTTTACGGTTAAAACATAGGTTTAGGCCTATATTCACTGTATAAGACTACAGCCTCGGAAGTGGGGGGTAGTCTTATACAGCAAATATAGGCCTAAACCTATGTTTTAACTGTAAAATTAGGGGGTCGTCTTATATGCCCGGTCGTCTTATACGCCGGAAAATACGGTATATAGAAAATATTTCATTCCCAATTTAAAGTGATTCAAACATCTCATCATGGTCTAATGGATTATAATTTTTTTTATTGTTTTGTTTTGTTTTTTTTGACAGAGAGAGAGAGAGAGAGGGAGAGAGGGAGAGAGAGAGAGAGAACTGAGCCATCCCGGCTTCCCCTGATTTTTTCAATACCACCAATTACTCAAAATTATATCCTATTTCTAGATCATGTCTTTGAGCATGGTATCATCCCCAAGGTTTTTGAAGGTTAAAGTATCTTACTTTTTAAATGAAATGCTGACATATTACAGATATATGGTATATCTGTGGTAGTAAAGTTTTAGGAAAGGGCATTAAAAAATGATCTAAAATGGCTTCTTAGTTGGATGATAATGGAAAAAATTGAGAAATATTATTTTAGGTGTTTTAATTATTGGAAATTTGTAATACTACTTTTTTAGAGATTTATTTTCATTGTTTTTGACAGAGAGAGAGAGAGAGAAAAAGATATAGAGACAGAGAGAAGGGGAGGGCCCAGAACAGTCTCCATAGTTGCACATCATTGGTTTTTCCACATAGTTTCATTCCACAGGTGGGCGGGGCTGCACAGGGCAGGAACTGGGCCGGGGTCTCACCCTGGTGAGAACCGAACTGGGGGCACTCCCCAGCTCAGCATGTGGGTCCACACGGGCCAGGGCTGGGATTTAACCCTCAGTCCCCAGGGCTGCAAAGTGAGCGCTTAACCCACTGAGCCATCCGGCTTCCCCGTAATACTATTTTTTAATTTGTATTTTTATTTAAAAAATTTTAACATGCTTCTACCTTTTTCTAAACTAGAGAAACACAAATCTCTTTGAAGGCTATTAATTATATTCTTTGTTTAAAGGTTATTTTGATTTAATTACTTTCTAAGCTCTAGAATAGTAATGATATTGGGCCTCCTATGAATAACCTTCCGAGCTAGGAAGACTGTTTTTTATCGTGTTAATTCTTGCCTCATCAATGAATTGGTGTCTGTTACCTCTTCTATTTTCAAAATGAAGGTAAGTTTTATTTCTTCTGTAAATTTTTGATACACTTAATGAATAAAGCCATGTGGGTCATGTGAGCCTAATGTCCTCTTTGTATAAATGCTGAAATTAAAAATTGTAATTCTTCCTTTGATATAACTATTTAGATTTTCTATTTCTTTTTAGGTCAATTTTGGTAATGTGTATATTTCATGAATTATGTGAATGAATGAATATGATTCTACATGTTTAGCCTATTGCCAAACAGACTGCAGTCAGTAGAAAATGTTTAAAGTATAGTTGGGAGAGTGTTTAGGAAGAATTAATTAATTCACCCAGCTGTTACATAGATATCAACATCAATGCAACAGCTAATGAATACATTACAAAAAATTAATTAATCAATAAATTAATATTTAATAAGCATATCATATATAATATTTTCTAATATGCATGATAATACATATTATAATATACCGTATTTTCCAGCGTATAAGACGACCGGGCGTATAAGACGACCCCCTAATTTTACAGTTAAAACACAGGTTTAGGCCTATATTCGCTGTATAAGACTACAGCCTCGGAAGTGGGGGGTAGTCTTGTACAGCGAATATAGGCCTAAACCTATGTTTTAACTGTAAAATTAGGGGGTCGTCTTATACGCCTGGTCGTCTTATACGCCGGAAAATACGGTATAGTGGTTCTTTGTGCCTGAAAACATTAAAAACTTCTGTTTGGGGCCTAGTGGGACTCTTTTGGACAGTAAAGAAATTTCCTAAGTATTCTCTGGGCTGTGATTTTTTTTTAAATTCCAGTTGTCATTTATGGAAACTCTGTCCCTTCTCTATTAGCGATCTCCACCTTCTTCCTGTGGATTATACTAGATACAGTCTCTTTAACATATGTTGGCTATGATTTGGGTTGAGAACCAGGAAAGTTAATTGTGTGTATTCAGTCTACTACCTTGAACTTGATGTCCAAATTTCCAATTTTTAATTAAATTTATAATATATATTATATATAAAGGAGATTGTTTTTACAGCGTTCTCTTGTAATTGCCAGCCACTAATTTTTTATTATGCCATAAATAGCTTCTATTTGTATACCACTTCTATTCTATTCTGTGTCTGTGAATCTTTTTTGTACTTGATTAAACCCTATGATAATTCCCATAGTGACTGTGAATTAAAAATAATTTCTTATTGAGTCTGCATGAATGTCTTTCTGCATAACTTTATTAAATGTTCCCTCTGGCTATATATCTCAAGTTTTAAGGCTTAAACATTTTGTGTCATTTTTAGTGCAGTATGCACTTCTAATGCTTCTTACATCACTTAAAGTGATTTTCTTATTGATTGGTGTGGCTTATGCTTTGCAGAATGTGCAAAGTTGACAAAACACTGAAAATGAACAGTGATTAAGAGGCTAAGTATTCTAATTGGTGACACTAAGAGATGTTCTATCTCCTCCCTCAAAGTGGCTTAGTCAAATTACTTTGACCAAGAAAATTTTTTAACTCTTATGCTCAGAAATACTTTTGTCTTCAGTTTGAGTTATTTTAGATTAAAATAGAGGACAAGTTAAAAGTTAGCATATCATCATTTTTCCTTTTATAGTCCCAATTATTTTATTTTATGTCATTTGAGTAGTTCTCTTTGAAATCATAGAGGAAGAAATGATATATGTGTTAAGTGAAACATGGTTAAAGAGTTGTGGGGTAATGTTCTCTCCTGTCCCAGAATAGTCCAAATAAATTATTTATTGCTAAGAATATACACACACACACACACACATAAAAATATATATAGGTATAGATACAGATATATACAAAAACTAGATATGATCTCAGAATATAAAAATTAAAGGCTTTTCTTAATCTGAACATGTAACTGCCTAAGAAAATGAATAAAATTTTTTAGAATTAACTAAGAAGTTACTATCATAGAAATCTACAACATTAAGTTACCTATCTCTAAGAAAGGATACATCATAACTAAGTGAATTACATAAAATATGCTTGGAAAAAATCTTAAAGAATAACCCATTACAAACAAACAGATTTAAGGAAATATACTCAATTAAACTTAACATGTTTTTTTTATTTGAACCCTTATATCACTTTAAATCTAGTACGAAAATGACTGCAAAGCCATAACTATAAGTATTGATTATCTCTTGACAAATATTCATGTGATAACAGTTATTGTCAAGTTATACTTGTTTTGCATACATCACATAATACTAAGGGAAATCTTGTGAAATTGGTCATGTCTTAAACTGCACTCTTAGTACATCATATTATTCTTCTGACATAGTGTCAACTTTTACTGCATAATTAACATAATCCTCCCAAATATACCCATCTTGTTCTTCTTGTCCTTTATAAGGTTTCATGAATAAGCAAACATGTCCTATTGAAATAAGTCATCAAGTTTAATTTCATACTTCTTTATTACGAAGTCATCTAAAATTTATTTGATTGTTCAATGTTTTATAAACAATAAATGATTAAGTGATTCCTTCATTAATATTGCTTCAAAAAGCAACCCATTTTCCTATAACCACATAAGAAAATGATTCCATTTAAAAACTCTAATAAGATATATCCTCTTCTATTATATATAAATTAAATTTAATAAAAATAAAATAATTCAACAGCTACATGAATTGCTATTAATAATGACACTGGCTTAATATATTTCATTAAAATTATTCTTTTATGATAGTGAAATTGTGTTATTTTTCAATATGTCTTATTATTATTTGCAATTTCAGCACTATTGATTGTAACTTAAATAAGTTTCCCTCTACTTAACAAAAATTACCTTCTCTTACCATTGATTAGGCTAGGGTGAAATCAATGTTTATAATCAGTTTTATTACAGTACATGTACTATTTGACCTTCTCATTAACATAAATATGTTTTTTCAATACTCATTAATATTATTAACATTAAATTGTTTTGTGCTTCTTGGGAGAAACACTATTTACATTTACTAGTGGATAATTACTTTTTTACCCTTCCCTTTGAGTTCAATCCACATATATTATACAAATAATGAATTTTTTAAATGCCTACAAATTTTGATATTAGGAAGTAACTGGGGCTCAAGCAAAGTAACTCAATATGATTGGTCTTTAAAATATTCTTAATAGGGAAGCTGGGATGGCTCAGCAGGTTAGCCACTCACTTTGCAGCCCTGGAAACCAAGGATCAAATCCCGGCCCCGGCCCGTGTGGACCCATATGCTGAGCTGGGGTGTGCCCCCAGTTCAGTTCTTGCTGGGGTCCATGAGGGAGGCTCCTGGCCCAGTTCCTGCCCTGCACAGCCCCGTGCCCACCTGTGGAGTGAAACTATATAGAAAACTAATGTCAACTATGGAGACTGCTCTGGGCCCCTCCCGCTTCTCTCTGTCTCTCTCTGTCTGTCTCTCTGTCTGTAAAAAAAAACAACAATAAAAATAAAGCTTTAAAATAGTCTTAATAAAGATACATTTACATTAAATGCATGTATTCAGAAACAATTATTCTTTCTGATGCTTAAAGGGAAACTATTCCCACCTTCTATCAGGATTCCTATTGATTTTTCTGCTAACACTCCATTAGTTGAAGGTCCATTTTTAACTTCTGGCAATAGGATCTTGTTTTTTATTCTTAAGAGAAAAAAAATCATCAAGTGTATTCAGTATCTAAATTTTTTTGCTTCGTTCGAGCTATGATGTTATCTTTTATTTCATTGAGACACAATTTAAAGAATACATTCACAGAGGTCCTGAGGTATACATTCAGTCATAAGCACACAATTCTCATTCAGATCTTCATGGTGAATATTCAACGCTCAGATATGTTTTGTAATATCCTCTTGGCAAGGCAAATAGTTTATGGTGGCTATAATGTGAATATGTCCTCTGATCACATAATTAATTTTGATTCTAAAAAAGCACATCTAAATTACCTAAATATGAAGCATACTTAAATTTATAAGCCTGTTATGTGCTAAAACCTCTGAGATCTGGGGGGTGGGGGTGGAAATAACTCAGAAACCAGAGCCTTCGATAATGATGTGGGGAAGTGGTTAGGATCAGAGGGGAGAATGAAGGTTTTAGTGACAACAGATATTGTCTGAGTACCCCCAGCAAGTGAACTCAGTTGAGATTCTCTGTTAGCCACAAATTTAAATATATCGTTTTTCAATTAACTCTTTTTATCCACTTGAGGAAACAAGTTAGGTTGTGCACGTTGTCATACTATTACCATAGACTGGTTGGCTTACACAACAGAATGTATTTTCTCACAGTTCTAGAGTCTGGACATCTGAGACCGGAGGGCCAGAGTGGGCATGTTCTGGGGAGAGATTTCTGTCTGGTTTACAGATGGCCACATTCTCCCACGTGCTCACAGTGTTTGTGCTCAGTACGTGCACATGGAGAGGACAGCACGCTCTCTGTTCTCTCCTCTTATAAGGGCACTAATTCTTCTTTGAGGTCTCTACCCTCATGACCTCATGTAACCTTAGTCACCTCTCAAAGACTCCATCTCCACATCAATATGAATTTGGGGGGGGGAACAAAAGTGGTCCATAATAAACTATTCATGTGCTTAGGGAATGAATTATCATATAAAAATAAAACTATACAACTGCTAGACAATTATAAAGTGTATAACTAAACATTATTTTCATGAAGACACATTTTTTGCCCTTTTTTTGCCATTTTACTGCCCTTTATTGTTATTTAATTGAGCCAACTTCTTAACCTAGATTGCAGTTCAAAATCAGAATGTTATCTCAGCATACATTTTATAAGAAGGTTAGCTTATTATACAGATATCTCTTACCAGAAAATTTGTTTCCCCATTGTAGTAGCCCATAAAATAGATGTAATTAAACTAAAAACTGAGTCATTCTCCCAAGTAAGCAGTAAAAATTAATGCTTGCAAATCACAGAAGATCAATGTTTTCTATTTTTTCCCAAATCCAATAAAGCACTCCCTTCACAACATGTTAACACTCTGGGGCTGAAAGTTTAGCACAGAGAGAGCACACCACAGAAAATGGGCCACAGAAGATTAAAAAGAATAATCAATAGTAAGTCCCTAGGCTGTAGAGACATACATTTTCAATATTCCTATCTAATCCCAAAAGATTCCAGTTATTAAAGATAATATTTTTTGGACCTGCCACATTTGCTTCCCACTTAAAATCATTCTGGGTGAATATCATTGTTATTAAAACTAAGACCACTGTGACTGCTATTACTATTACAAAGAATGGATAGATCCTGTGTCTGTTTCAGATATAAAGAACTGTTCTCTGCTCACTCTTTTAAGAAATTAATTTGGTCACGGCTGAGTTACAATGACTGACATCTCAAATTCACCTAGGACTGGTTTGCTATTAGGACCTCAAGCTCTTGAGATTTCATTTTTGTGGTCAGTGTTACTTTGAAAAATAAATAAATTAAAAAATGCCTTCTTCACGTTCCTGAGAGCGAAATATCTGGGCGTAGTTCTAATGTTGCCTCTCGCTGTCTGAGTTTCTTTTATTTGGACATTCGAAGTGGTTTGCATATTAGACATGAATCTAAATATATTGTAGCTGCTAAGACCTTTTGTAGTGCTTTTCACTAGCTCATGCCTTCTCAGCACAGTTATTTTTTTATTTTTATTTTTTTAAGATTGACTTTATTGTTTGTGACAGAGAGAGAGAGAGAGAGAGACAGAGAAAGAGAACCCAGGGAGACGGGGGAGGGCCCAGAGCAGTCTCTATAGTTGTACGTCATCGGTTTTTGATGTAGTTTCATTCCACACAGGTGGGCAGGGGGCTGCACAGGACAGAAACTGGACAGGAGCCCCCCAAAATGGGAGGTACACCCCGGTGAGAGCCGAACTGGGGGCCACACCCCAGTTCAGCATCTGGGGCCATACAAGTTGGGGCCGGGATCCTCGGACCTCAGGACTGCAAAGTGATCACTTAACCTCCTGAGCCATCCCGGCTTCCCCTCTACACGGTCTTCTTAACACAGATTCTGTGTATCAGATTCTCAATACAGATCACAACTTACATTACATGGTGAGAAGTTTTATGAAGAAATTCATCCCCGACCAAATCTTGCAGTGGTTTTGTAAGAAGACTGAGTATATTCGCCATCAGATTTATTTGAGTGATACTATGACTATGCTTTTATTTTCAAATTATAGAAATTAGAATCATTTAATTGTGCACAATTTATATTCATAGAGACACCGGGAGAGAAAATCTATTCTCTCTAAATTTTGTTTACTTTTTTAATTATCTAAGTGAATTGACTCATAATTAAACCCACTGACAAATTGTCTTTGTAGCTGACTCTCCTGGAAAAGTTCCCCTAAGATTAGAAATATTACCATTTTCTTAACAGGGTTTAGTCAGAATTCTATTACTTTTGGCCAATGATTGCTAAAATACTTACAGAATAAAGGATACATATAAAATAGTATCGAAGTCGATTATAAAGAGGAAAGTAAAGTCAGAGAGGAAATTTTCATTAGTGATAATACAACTCTCATTTCACTTGCAAAGTTATTAGACTATTTCATCAATGAAACTTTCTATCGGGATCTATAATTTTCCTTCTGATTGCCGCAGTGAATTGTCAGTGAAAATAGTTTCCAGAATTTATTTAATTATCTGCATTGGATAGTTATCCTGTACTAATCTTGCTTTAGAGAATAAAAAGGAGTATTGAATGGTGTTAAGTTTAGTCTTAGCATCAGAAAGACGTGGGTTCAAATCCCACCTGTGAATCTCACTAGCTATGGCATCTTGGGAGTAAACTCATCTATATCTCTTCCTGACTCCTTTGTGAACTGGAACAATTATACGGTTCTCATAACTTTAAAAGGATTCCAAAAGATATTGTCTGCAATGTACTTAGCATAGTGTTCCATAAATTATAGCTAGCAATATATTACCATTATTCCCATTTAACTTGAGGAATAATTCCAATATATGAGACAGGTTATGAAATAATGTAGATTATCTTCTAGGACAGTGTCTCTTTAGGACTAATAGATTTCCATTAGTATCTGCTTATGAATATTTTGAGAGTACTGAGTTTAGGGAAGAATTATGATCAAATAGCTTGATCAAGAAGTTACTAAAGAATTAAAACCTATCAAAATAATTCAATTAAAAAATCTACTCTTAACAATCATAATATGCATAGATTATCAACCATATTATTTTGCTTGATATCTGTCCATGTATTAGTTTATTTTTATGTTTTAGTCTTAGAATAAGGTTATATATTTGACATTCATAGAGGTTCTGTGAACTTTTATCTAAATTGAACTTTAGCCAGTTCGTGTTCCTTTTAGAATAAGAGAAACAAGGACAAAGACAGTGTGGATCACACCAAATGGTCTTAGAAGAGTGACCAAAAATATGCTAAAGATGGTTAACCCTGCTGTCTGTGACTGTGTCTATTGTTTAAGAGCACTCCCTATTCTCTATTTTAATTCTAATATTCAAAATTATATTAGGAAAAAAAACAGTCCTGATTCTTTGATTATTTCATTGTTTATTTTGCTTTGCCTTTCACTCATTTTCTCAGGTGTTTTTTTCCTTTGTTTTCTGTTTGTTTTTGTTAAATGTGGTTGGTGAATATCTCTGTCTTGAGGGATTATGTGATTACAAGAAAATGTTATAATCACTTGTTTGCAATCTACCTTCTATCTCAGTCTCTTCTCTGAATGTTTAATCTTTATCTTTACTTTACCTGAAATAGTCGTCCCCTACAAATGTCATTTTTTCGTGGAACAAACTACCTTTTTTTCTCATGTTTTATATATTATATATGAGATATATATATCTTCATATATTTATGTTTGTCTAATTATATAATAGAATTTTATATATTTATATTTTCCAACTTATTCTCCCATCTACCTAGTTTTAACAGATCTTAACATTTTATCAAAATTATTTCATTTTTTTCTAATTTTTTCTACCTCTCTCTTTCTCTCTTCCTTCTTTTCTTCTTATACACTTAAAACATTTCAAGTATGTCAAATTTCTTTTTTCTCCTATATTCTCCTCACATCTATGCTTTCTTTCTTCCTATAAGAATTATTTTTACCCTATTAATAAATATGCATCTGCTTTGTATATTTTTCAAACTCTCTATAAACATTATAATTCTACAATTACTTTTTTTTTGCTAAATAGCATATTTTGAGATGTATTTTTGTTAACACTTTATACTAATAATTCTCCAATAAATATTTTTGTACATGTCTCCTCATGTACGTGATTTAAATATTGCTAGGATTGATAGTCTAAAGTGGAATACTTACATTTGAAATGTGCGCATAGCTTGAACTATATTATGTAGTCTGAATTTGTTTTACCAATTTATACTTCTAATATCAGTGTAAGGAAATTTTAGTCTTTACGTCCTCAACATTTGGTTTTTGTCTCACTCTTAGCACTTTTATCAATTTGACATCTTAATGTTACCTAAAACATGCTTGCTTTCAACATGGTTCCTATCTCCACAATACCACTGAGTTTGTTCTTGTATGGATTACCATAAGACCCTAAGTTGTCTTATCTAATTGATACTTTCTAATCTTCAGGTCTCTCAGTAGGCTTTGAAACAGTTGACCAAGTTGTTGTTCCTGAATATTGAATCATTAATGCTTATTAAATGAATGACTTAATAAATGAATACCAGTGTTGCATATCTGATGAAAGAAGTAATAGCTCAACCAACAAAGTAAAATAACTGTTTTCCTTTTTTGTAAATTCAAGAAAACTTCATTTCATAATATATAAGTTGAATGTCTACTAACTTCTGCATACTCTAGACATAAAGCGTTTAAGAAAATTAGTCTTGGGGAAGCCAGGATGGCTCAGTGGGTTGAGCGCTCACTTTGCAGCCCCGGGGACGGAGGATCGAGCCCGGCCCCGGCCTGTGCAGACCCATATGCTGGGCTGGGAGGGAGCTCCCCTGGTTCGGTTCTCTCTCTGCATCTTTCTCTCTCTCTCCTCTCTCTCTCTCCTCTCTCTCTCTCTCTCTCTCTCTCTCTGTCAAAAATAAATAAATAAATAAATAAATAAATAAATAAGAAAATTAGTCTTAGCCTTTCAGTATGAAAAAAACTGAAAATATATATTTAATAGATACATGTTTAATAAAAGTAATCACAAACTATTTAGTTTTTAGTAATTTTCATATTTCAAAAGTTACATGTTTAAACAATGCTTGGTATCTGATTCCTACAGTGGAAATTTTGTGCCAAAAGGCATACACTTTGTCTTGTTTTTGAGGGTATGAAGTCATGCCTGACACCTGACAAATATTATAAAGTCAATAGATATTTGTTCAATATATGAATGAATCAGGAAGTAAGAAAATAATTTCTATAAAATTTTTGTTCTAATGTGGATTCAAAAGAAATTTATAATATATTATTCTTTATTTAATATCTTTCTATGATAACTAAAATGATGTTCTAATTACAGTTTAAACCATGTGAAAGAGAATGGGTAATGATCAGTATTATCCAAACAGGCTTTTTTTTTTTTTTTTTTGGATAAATAGGCAAAAAAAGAACATGAGAAAAACCCTGTACCTCTTCATTTAGGTTTGGACAAGCACAGAGATATAGGAATAATTGTTGAGCTTTCCTTGGGCTGACCTCGTAAGAATGAATCCTAATGCTCTTCAAGTGCATTTGTAGACTTATTTCCAACCAACCCTGCCTTACAATTGGCATGATTTCTGAGTCAATAACAAAAACAACAAAAGGAGTCTTTGTTACATAAAACACTCTTCTCCATGGTGTATCCATGCTTAGAATGATATAACAATTTAAACATCATTGCTTGTATTTAAATCAAATTAGGTTTTTTGATCTACTTATGTAAAAATCATTGTAAAACCTATAACCTGGGGAAGCCGGGATGGCTCAGCGGGTTGAGCTCTTGTTTGAAGCCCTGGGGTACAAGGATCGAATCTCGGCCACAGCCCGTGTAGACCCATATGCTGAACTGGGGTGTGCCCCCAGTCTGGTTCTCACTGGGATTATTTATATTTGTGGGAGGCCCCTGGCTGGTTCCTGCCCTGCACAGCCCTGCCCCCAACTGTGGAATGAAACTATATAGAAAACTAATGATGTACAACTATAGAGACTGCTCTGGGCCCTCCTCCTCTCTGTCTCTGTCTCTCTCTCTTTCTCTCTGTAAATAACAAAAATAAATAAATCATATATATATATATATATATATATATATATATGATTTATATATATGTCTCACCCTATCAAATACAAGACATACTCATACTCTACTTACAGGTCTTATATAGTAGATGCCCAATAAATGTTGATAGCTTTCACAATGTATAAGATCTTAGGATGCTGTTGAAAGGGGAGTTCTGGGTAAAAAGGAGAGTATAACATTTTTAGGCTTCCAATATTGGCAAAATATGTGAACTGATGGGGATAGGAAAGAAAAGAGGTTTAACGTGTCAGATTCTCTGATACTCAGCCTTGCAAAGTTTAGAATGACCCAGAATGTTTTCATAGAAGTAAATCTCAAATTACTGGTATAGATACTTTTTTAAATGTCTGCTTTACCAGGTGGGAAATGCTTTAGAAAAACTGTAACACTAGAAACCACGTTGAAAGTAGTTTTTTGTTTTGTTTTGTTTTGTTTTGCTTTGTTTCATCTTTTGCTAGGAATCAAGAGACACTTGTCAATCATCACTGCTTCCCAGAATCAGGGCTCTAGACACCTTAAAACCACAAACTCCTCCTTGCCTTCACAAGGCCCAGAGATGTCCACATGTGAGCTCTCAGAAAACTCAGAAGGAATCCAGATAATCTGGTCTTTCATAATAACAGACCACCCAAAGTCCACAGACACGATAGTAATTCATTTTCAAAACACACCACCTTGATCCTGGACACAGACAGCCACCCTCCACACAGCCTTGGGGAGAGGATTACAACCTTGTGTACACTAAGTGGCCATTTATCATTGGCGAGCCCACGCCAACAGATGAGTTATTGTTATGCTGTCAAGTCCACTTCCAGTCTTGAGTCACTAGAAAGGAACACAATATAAAAGGCTTAAAACAAACTCAATGCAACAGATTTGAGACTTAAGGGGGAAAAGCATGTTTAAAAAAAGTTAATGGGGAAAAGTCCACAGAAAGTGAGTTAGCAAAACCTCTGGGATTATCACACTTTCTCCAGATGCATCTAATTCACCTAATAATGTATAATCATGTAAAGACTTACTGAAAGAATGTCTCTCTTGAAAACTCAAAATTCTATCGTGAACACATGTATTGATCTTTTGTATCTGCATCCTGTCTGGCTCCTACTGATACTTAGCTATTAAGACAGAAACCTGTATATTGCCATAAGCCTGGCAAAAGTAAGGTGTTTTGCAAGTGTGAGACATAAAAACCACTATCATTTTTTATTAGAATCTACATTTTATTTTATTATTAAAATATAGTTAACATGCACTATTATATTAGTTTCAGGTGTACAGCATAGTTATTCAACTACATACCTAAGGACATGATGTCTAGTAACCATTTGTCACCCTCCAAAGTCATTATGATATTATGACTACGTCATCTGTGCTCGATGTTACATCCCCATGGCTGACTTATTTTATAACTGGAAACTGGTACCTCTTATTCTCCATCTTTCACCTTCCGCCACCCACTTCCCATTCCATCACTTTGTTCTTTATATCTGCAAGTCTGTTTCTGGTTTGTTTGTTTGTTTGTTTGTTTGTTTGTTTGTTTGTTTGTTTAAATTCCACATATAAGTAAAATCAAACCAAATCTGTTTAAATGAAATACCATGTCCTGAATTGCATTGCATGAGAGAGAACCAACATTATTTTCTGCACACTGTCATTAAAACCTCAAATAACATTCATCAGTATAAAGGTTAACTGTTTCAGATCTACCTGTCAGCTAAAAACTTAACCTGAAGACACAGCATTAGAACACAAACCAAAACAAAAGAAAAATATGTATATATGTATGATGGATAAGAACATTTTTATTGCTCATTTGTAAATTTAGGATGTCAGCCTTGAACTGTTACTCATTCATGAAAGAGAAAGAAAACCTAGCTGATGGGCCACCCCATAATGAGTAAATAAGTAGATTACATGCAAGTACTGAGGACTATTTTATAAACTCTAGAGGTGTTGGAATCACATTGCTCTATCTGGGGACCGGCCCAATGCCGTGCAAGTTGAAGACACTTGAAAAATATTTTCTTAATAGAAATCTGACTATAGGACATTACAGAAAGTTATCCTGTTGTGTCTGGGGAACAAAGAGAGAGAGAAAGAGAGAAAAGAGAATTGAGGTGGGAAGATAGTCATATAGGGGCATAATATAAAGTAGTAAAAATGTATTGTCCTTTCAAATTCAAACACTTTTCAAATTTTATTCTGATTCTATAAATAATCATATGTCAGATATGTCAGGGATATGTCAAATTTCACTGTGTATTTAAAGTTTCTTTCTTTTTTTTTTTTTAAACCATTAGCTTTTTATCATTTGATCCAGCAATTGGAATAAATTTTGCTGGTGCTGCAATTTTCTACTATAGATGTGTAATAAGACTGACAAAGAAATGTAAAACTCAAATTGTAGCTTTTAAGACAATGTAATATAGAATTGTACTCCTGGAAACAATGTAATTGCTATCAACCAATGTCACCCCAATAAATCTAACAACAACAAAAAAAATTGTAGCTTTTCCCTCCCACACCATCCCTCTTTCTTATCCTTTAAATAAAATCTATAAACACATTTTATCATACAATTTCACAAAGGAAAAGGTTATCTATATTTAAAAACAGGAGAATCTCCGTTAACCAGCACTCCAGCCAGGGGCCCTTCCACAGAGAATGCAGAACATGATGTGAGGATGCAGAATTCAGGAAACTGAATTCTGCCCACAACAGAAATGAGCTTAGAAATGAATTGTTTCCCAGAGTCTCCAGATAAGATTCCAGCTTGAAGTCGGTTACCTAGAATTTGGCCTTGCAAGAAGACACTGAACAGAGTACACAGCTGAGTCTACCTGGACTATTAACTTCTGGAACTGTGCAATAATAAATGGGAACTGTTTGTCATTAATTTTCTGGTAATAATTTATGCAGCAATAGAAAACTAAAACAAATGGGAAGTTTCTAGTCAAAGAAGTGTCAGAATTTGACTTGCATTTTGAAAATTTCCCTTTTTGAGGAGAAAAAGAAAGGAGGGGAATAGATGGGATGGGAGAGGAGAGAGAGGAAGAAAGGAAGGGAGACAGAGGCAAGGAATACTGAGTATATGCAAAAGGGCAGAAAGACTGAGAAGCTACTGCAATAAATCTAGGGCAAAAAAAGAATAGATTAAAGAAAGGATAAAACATGTAGCAATGGAGATTTTAAAAGTAAAAAGCTGTGCATGAGGAATGTGCTACTTTACTTATTCATTCCAATGAAGATATTTCAGGAAGTGTACTAACAAGCAGAGAGATAAAGGGTCTTGCTAAAAATCACCCTTGTTCAGATCAATTTCTACCCTTTCTCCCTGAACCCCCACTCTCTACCCTGTGCACCTCAGGCTGACCTGTATGAACTCCAGAGAGGGATTTTCAGGGCCTCTGGTTTCCACTTGGATTTAACCAAAGGGAAGCACCAGACAGGAGGGAGGAAAGTGAGATCAAAGCATTCATTTTCTGTTTTTCCCAGCTGGTCATTGTGGACTGGCTACATCACTTAATGAGAAGTCATAACTACTCCTAAGTCTGGAAGATACTCCTTCTTATTTACCCCTTCATACCTCAGGGTGGGTACTTGGTCTGAGAAACTCCATTATTTCTGTTAATGGGCACTTCGTTTTAAACAGTTTCATTGCAAATTTTGTAAGAGGTAAAATGTATAGAGAAAAAGGCCAAGTCTTTCAGAATATAATTTTTGATATTAAAATAATCATGGAGCTTTTATTTAAGACAGGCACTGTACACATTGTTATATATTTTAGCAATTGAGAAACTGCGGTGAAAAAGAGATGAGAGTGTTTTTTCTCAAGGTCATGAGCCTACAAAGAGGCATTGCTGACCGTCTGTCTCCAGAGACTTTTGTCCAGCAAGATTGTTCAACCTGAGGCCCAGAACGGCTTTGGATGTGGCCCAATGCAAACGCATAAACTTTCTTAAGACGTTATAAAATATTTTTGCAATTTATTTTTGTTAGCTTGTTAGATATTGTTAGCATTGGTGTATTTTATGTGTGGCCCAAGGCAATCCTTCTTCCAATGTGTGAGCCAGGGAAACCAAAAAGTTGGACACTCCTAACTAGGTAAAGATAATCCTAAAAGGGAGACCAAAGCAATAGACAAAGCAGAAGGTGAAAAGTCACACAGAGTAGGACTTTCAAGGATGTAAGTGATAACATTGTCAGCAACTTCTGAGGTGTCAGACTTTATGAGCATATGATGATATTCTTCAAGTTTAGTAACATGGAGATAATTTTGTTTCTGTTTTGTGTGTGTGTGTGTTTATTTGTTTGTTTTACAATTACAAACAATGCTGAAATACATTTTTCACACATCCAAATTGCACTCTTTGAAATAGCTGGATCAATGAGTACGTCCATTGTAAAATTAATAAATAATTGCAGATTGCTCTCTAGAAAAGGTGACATTTATACTCCTATCACTAGTATATGAGAGTGTATGTGCCATCACACTTTTTCAATATTGTTGTCAATCTGTTTGACATTTGCCAGATAAAGAAAAAAGCATTTTAATGCTGTTTATATGCATTCGATTATAGAGAGGAAGAAACACTATGCATGTGACTATTGAATATTTATGTTTGTAAGTATGAATCTGATAAATCACATAAGAAAATCCATAAGGGATATCTTGGTAAAGTCTGACAAATCTTAAGTTTTTGATATTCATTGTCATATTGTCATATTTTGGGGTGGGGTAATATGAGCTAAAATTAATTCATTTAAAAATGTTTCTACTCTATTTACTTTGCTGCACTTTTATTTTAGAGAACAACTTTGAGCATTTGCTATTTGTCGTGTAACCAAAGCATATTTCTTGAGCAAGATTACTGATGAGCATTGATGATGATGGTGATGATGATGATGATGATGATGATGACATTTATGGTGAAGACAACATTTAGAATGACATTCTTATACCTTGGCGCACCCTCTCTTCATTTTTCATATGTACTCACACTCAGGAATTATATTATCATTTCTATTTCATTATAACTTTTTATGAGAAGTATATAAAAATCAGAAGGAATGAATATGGAGTACAAAGTAGGAAACAAGGTGAAATGTGACTTTTGCTCATTTGTATGTGAGTGTTTGTGTCTTTGTATGTGTTTGTGTGAATATCTCTTTGCTATCATCTTCCTGTAGCTCTGCCTAGTTTCTTATAGTTCCATTGTTGATGTATTTTTAATTTATACCTAAATTAGGTTCCAGGTCCCTATTCCTACATGTGGGCATGTCTGCCATACTATCAAACAATTCTTAGGATACCAGCAAAGTGTCCGAGAAGTCCACTTGATTCTGACACTATCTATACCTCGAGTTGGCATCACATTCCATAGGGTAAAGGTTCAGTTCTACAAGTCTGGTCCCCAACCCCACCAGCACCTCCCCCCCACCCCCACCCCCCCCACACACACACACTTCAGATATTATCCACAAGCCCAGACTTTCTATACTTCTGACCAATTGGTAGCAAATTAGAACTACCAAATACCCCTCCCACTCAGAACGTCAATCTCAAATCCAGATTTTTACCTGTACTTTGCACCAGTAGCCATAAATCACAGGTTCTCCTAATCTTCTCCTTGGGCTCAATTCATTTGTTAGAATAGCTCACCTGCCTCAGAGACACACATCACTGACTAGATCTCTGGTTTATGGTAAAAGGAGATAACTCAGAAACAACTAGATTAAAGGACGCACATGTGGAAAGGGTCATGAAGTGACCTCTCCCAGGACTCCACCCTCCCTGCAGCTCCGCCTGCTCCCCAGCTCTCTGACCCTCTCGGAACCCTGTCCTCTGGGTTTCAGTGCAGGCTTCCCTGCACAGGCACGACTATTACATCAGTGGCCATTTGGGCTTGATTATCTCCAATCTGCGTTCCCTCTTCTGAGGCCTTGGGTGAGACTGAAAATCACAACTCCCTAATCACATGGTTGCTTCTCCGGGCAACGAACCTCCATCCACTGGAGCTTCCAAGTCACCTCATTCACAGAACAAGACACCTTTAGCCCTCTCAACACTTGAACAAGCCCAAGGGTTCCGGGAGTTGTGAGCCAGAAATTCTAGACTAAGAATGACGAACTATATATTTCCTTTAAATCACAATTTTGTAATACTCTTAAACTCTTTTTGATAGTATAATGTAAGCAATACACTTCCTAAACAATAAGCTCCCACTATCATATTACTTCCTTTCTCCAGTCAAAACTTTTCTCTGGCAGTTTATGTCTTACTCTAACTAGATCTGCTATTTGGCCCTCATATTCTTTTTTTTAATTTATTGTACTGTTTTGACAGTGAGAGCGAGAAAGAGATAGAGAGAGAGAGACAGAGAGAAGGGAGAGCGCCCAGAACAGTCTCCATAGCTGTACACTCCCACCAGCTTTTGACATAGTTTCATTCCACACAGGTGGGCGTGGGGCTGCACAGGGAAGAACTGATGTAGGGGCCTCCCATATGGGAAGAACACCCCAGTTCAGCATATGGGTCCACATGGGCCAGGGCCTGGATTCAATCCTCGGGACCCCAGGGTTGCAAAGCGAGCGCTTAACCCGCTGAGCCATCCCAGCGGCATCCGCTTTCTCATATTCTTTATAATCATACATTTCCATGGGCACAAGAATTAAAATATATTTATGGACTGGAGGCTCATATATAGAAGGAGGATTGGAAAGTTTGGCCCTAATATAATGAAGCAGATCATGCTACTCACTTGGGTAACAAATAAGCATTTTCCTTCATAAGACAACAATGTAAAGTACAGTAAATTTGCTTTTTCAGGAAAAGGACGTATTTAATGGCTATTAAGTCTTGTGGTAGATAACAAGAGAAGTTTTATAGCAATGTTGACATTAATTTTATTAGAAAAGTACAATAATAATTTAATAATATATATCAATGATGACAAAATAATGCAAAGAGAAACAAGTAGAAACGAACTATATCTACCTAAATTTGAACAAAATGCCTAGATATATCAAAGTCTGATACTTTTACTTTTGGAAAACAGGTGTCCATTAAATAAATATTTTTCTTTCTACAACTCATTCAAAATAATAACTTTAATTGGAAAGACTTCTGTTCCTTAATCTTGTCATTATAACATTCATTCAAAAATGTTAATTTTCCTTCTATAATATCCAGCACAATAATTTTCATGTGAAACAAGAGAGCTCAAAGAGATACAAAAGCCCTTGTATATCAAAACTTAAACGTTATCTAAGGGAACGAATATACTGATAGATAATACAGGTCAATATAAGTGACCACCCTCCAAAAAAAATGTCTTTAAGAAGGTGTTTTTTACATGTGAATATTGCTAAGTTTCCTGGTCTTATAAATTCTACCTGACTGTCCAGTAGCTTTGTATTTCAAGAGGTGGCCTTATCATAAATTTGTTCTTTAGAATCTAAATAGTCAGGTACTATTACTTTCAAGTGACAAAAAAATTCACTTAAAGATAATTAGAACCCAAATGAAAATGTATTGGATCAGTCCAGGCTTCATACAGAGGTTCAAACAGTATCTTTATCAAACCCAGTCTCTATGTCCTTTAGTTATGCCCTCCATCCAAGATTGGCTTCCCACTGACCGAGCTCGCTCATGGAAGGAATTCAAACAGTAGGTCTGGTACTTATATTTATCAATTGAGAAACTCCAGCCAAAGAGAACATTTGTTTTTAAATCATTCCCAGCAGAATCGCAGAGCTGACATTCACTGGTTTGGTTTCCATAGTCTGTGACATCCCAGACCACTCCAGTGGTGTGATGGGGAGGGGATGATGCTCTGATGGGACTTTCTGGGCTGTCTGCCCACGTGGCTGTCCTCATCCAAATCAAACGGCCTTAGCCTAGAGCAGAGCGACTAAAAATCCTGCAGCCTGGAATATCTCGAGAATGAGAGCATTTGAGCTATTTCTATCTGATCCTTACACAAGAAATGCTGAATAGGCTGAACATTTTTTTCCCACAAAACCAGCAGTATTTTCGTTTTCTTCTCTTGAGGCGCAAGTAGCTCATTAGCTTCAGAAAAGCCCACTAGTATTTAGTTCTAATTTAATATGAACCTTTTATGGTCAACCATTATTAAAGCCAAAGTGATTAAAATAGTGAAGCACTAATTGTCTCCAAATGTCCTCCGTCTCAGGGCTTGATGCAAGTGAGAGGGAGAGGCACACAATTAGCTAAGAGAGAGATAGTGGGGGGGGGGGGCAGGGCAGATAAGGCAGCACCTGCTCTAGGTGAGAAAGCTTATCTGGAAATGCAGTGAATAAGAATGAACATTATTATAATAAATGGAACCAGGGGAGACAACTTAATGTATGTGTGGTGAGATACAACCATAATAAGCACAAGTAGGCAGAGAGCTAATACAAGGGTAACCCATAGACCCACAAAATGACCAAAGACTAGAGCATGTCACACTAATCAACGTAAATGGGTATATGAGAACTGCCTGTCCCTACCTGCATTCCTTAGAAACGCAGTTTGAAGTGTTGATAGGTCCTTGATGAAAAAATACAGAAATAGATTGATTGGTGGAATAAGGTTGGAAAATTTTCAATGAAACAAAGTTAAAGTGGTTTGTCTATTCTGAGGCATCTTTAACTAGATCCTAAACATTTCAATTTTTTAAAAATATATTTTATTGTTTTGAGAGGGGAGGTGTGGGGAGAGGGCCAGAGCAGTCTCCACAGTTGTACATCATTAGTTGTGACATGGTTTCACTCCACATATGTGGATGTGGGGCAACACAGGTGGGTGTGGGGCTGCGCAAGGTGGGGAACCAAACTGGGGGCCTCCCACATGGGAGATGGGAACCTCTGCTGCCATTCCGGTGGTTACCAGTTGTGCCACAGTTTAACATATGGGTTTGCACAGGTCGAGGCCGGGATTCAATCCCTGGACCTTCCGGTTGCAAGGCAAGAACCCAAAAGGCTGAGCTATACACAGGCATTCCTAGATCATAAGCATTTCTTTTTCCTAACTGCTTGCCTACAGGCCCAAAGGCCCAAGGAACAGCTGGTATTGACATAGGGTTGGGCTGAGGTCAGGAAGAAGCAGGTTTGGGGATTACAGAGGTCATTCTGCACCAAAACCAAGCTAGATATTGCACATTAGGTGCATCCTACGTCTGAGACCAGGCCACAGGCAGTCACCACAGTGGATGAGACACAGACATAAATGACACTTTGACTTCACGAGCCAGGGAGATGTGTGGGCAGAAACACGATTCTGAATACTCTCTGAGGACCTTCTTCAATGTCACTATGAGTGATCTTTCCTGGATCTGGCATTTCTCTAGACTTTCCTGATGGCCTGATTCATTTTAAGAAGGCATAATCCCTTTTACTGTTGAAACAACAGTTAATAACTAATGCTTTTGGAGTACTGACCACTGGCGCCATTCTAAACTTTCCACATATTAACTTATATAATTCTCAGGTCACTTTACAAAGGAGGTAGTTTTATTAGTCTAACAAAGAGAACTGAATCACAAAGAAATTAACTTCAGCAGAACTAGACATGGAAACTGGAAGGCTGGCTCCAAAGTGCGTAGCCAACCATGTTGCTTTTTTGGCTCATTAACATCAGAGGTTGTAAGATATGTTTCACATTAACAATAACAGCAACAACAAAAAATATAGCTTCTAACTAGCCAGAGAGATCCACTGTCCTCATACTGCTCAATGAGCTGGTAGAAGAAGCTTGCCTTTTTAAAAACTAACTGGAAAGAAGGAAAAGGCTTGTGTTCAACACAGAGATCAAGATACTATTCAAGTATCTGAGCTTCACAATTTCCTCAGGATGACCTGTGGCTTCTTGAGTCACAGATATCTGCTCCTGTTCCAAAGTGTACAAGTTTTGATATATATTTGGTTCTCTGTTTTTCTCTCTCCTCCCCACTCTAAAGCATTGGAAATACACCATATCATCATTTGTGTCCAGTCACTTAGCACATTGCCACAGAGAAGTGCTGACTTCCAACTGCCCTTACCCCTCATTTCTAAATGTGCTCCTACTGGCAAGATCAGGCATGAAGCTTCTCCAGGAAAAAGAAAGAGTGTGCAAAGGTCAAATTTTGAAGAGTGAGAAAAGAGGGAAGAGACACATTTTCACAGAGAAGGGGGTGGTGGTTTCCTCATAGACCTCTTGACTCTTCTATAGCAGAGACCTGGGAGGGCACAGGGCTCAGAAGGTCGCAGCTGTGGAAGAGGACTGTGGAGAAGGATCCCAGACATGGGGTTGTCCACTTCAGAGGGCTTATTCTGTCCCCAGAATGGTCCATAGGCAGAGGCACTGAATCTGAAGGGAGTTCCTGGAAATGTCTCCCCAAGACCGTGGCTCTCTTCCCCTTCCCTTTAGGCTGTTGGGTTCTTTCCATAACTGTACAGGAGCTATGAAGGAAAATTAAATAGTGGTGGAGAATTCCTATTTTTATCAGCTTAGCATAGTAGCGGTCAAGCAAAAGTGATTTTTGCGCCTACTGTACATTTAGTAAAGTCTAGAGACTTTATTTATGTATTTATTATTGTTTTGTCAACTACAGGTGATTGCAGCTACTGGCATCTATTGAGTAGAGACCAAGTATGCTGTGGAATATTCTACACTGCACAGCACAGCCACCATAACAGCAACAAAAAAGAATACTGGCTCCAAATGTCAATGTCAAGGTTGAGAAAAACAGGTGCCCTAGGTAGGAAAGGTTTCTAGGTCTGACTTCATTTCATTTCAAGGGAAGGGAGAGAATTAAGAGAAATATCACATTCTTTTTCCACACTCAAGATGGTGTTAGTAAAGAAATAATTCTAGCGTAGCTTACACTCACATTTGATTGTTATACATTTGAGCTAAGAGAGTTAGGTATTAAAATAAATCATTTTTCCCCAATGGCATGTAATCAGGGTAATGAATCCCTTTATGTGCTCATAAAATGAATGCATGGAACAGAAGTGTTAGAGGCAACAAGAAGAGATGACAAAATCAATCGAATATTTGAGTTTATTCATTTTACATGAAAGAAATAGACCAAACCTCACCTGGCCATCCAGCATACGGTGAGCAGCACCAAACTGACAGGGCGTCACAGTCTCTACCGGGCAGCTGGATGCCCTCATTCCACAAGGGCGTACCGTGTAGACAGCTGACCACCCCCAGACAGCTGGGTGATTACCTCTGGTCCTGCCAGTCAATCAGCAGCACTCAGAGACTTTACATTAAGGAACAAAGACCTGAACAGTTCGAAGTCTTTGTTCCCCTTAACCTCACTCCCCAGAGTCTTAACTTTCTTCTGTGCTGGGTGTGCTGCACATGCTAAAAACCTTTCCATTCATCACTCATGGTGAGCCTCTCATTTTTTTTTTCTATGACAAATATGTATCAGTATTCTTTGTAAATCCAAAAATGGATGATGGAATTAATAGCGGTATCAAGGAGAAAAAAGAATTGACAGGAAAGATTTTAAGATAAAATATTGAGTCAGTTTTGAAGGATATTTATTTTCTCCCCTCTATCCTGTTATAAAGGTAGAACAAAGATGAGATTTTTATGAAACACAGAACCAAGGTCAGCGACAAGAATGTGAGACAGCAATGAGCTAAAATGTTAGACTAATATGACAATTAGATGAATAAATATAATTCACCGCTCTGTAAAGACCCTTGGGTGAAAAACTGAATAAGACCTTATAACAATACTTCAAATTAACATCCTGAGATGATTTTTGAGGATGTGATATAATCACTTTTTAAAATACTGAATCTATGGGATTTTATGCTGTGAAAGTATGTCTTAGATATAATGTTTCATATTTGATATATAAATGGAGGCAGTGGGAATAAGGGCTGACATTATTGGGCCTCAAAAGCCACAATTGGCTATTCTGGCATGAACCTATAATGTCGCCAAAGTGCAGCATACCATTCAGGAAAAATTTAAGCTGTTTCTGCAATAAATGGCTATTGGGCAGGGGAAAGAGGAAGTTCATCTATGCAATGTCAACATGTAACCAATTTGATACATTCAGATGAACTAAACTAATTTTTTATTTAGATTTTTGCCATCATGGTGTGCAGTTTTTATGACTGTTTGCAAATCATTAATTATAGATCCATAAATCAGTTTAAAAATTCTAACCCTATGTTTTGCTTTTGTTTATTTGTGCGTTTTTTTAAGGTGACAATGTTGATGTATATGAACCTGTGTTTGGACAATTATTAATCAATTAATTGCTCTGCATGGAGTAGCTAGTTTTTTCCTTCCATCTATGAAAACTTCCTAATCCCAAGAAATTAAGTGGAATCTTGTAGACTATGTCATTTTTAAGCACCATTGCTCTCTTCGTAACATGAAAATCAGTGGTACGTTAAGCATACTTCTCTCTCAATGACAGTAACTGGGTAATGGACTCTGGATTTGGGTTTCTGAACTACCTAGGCAATATCAGATCACTAGCCATGTCTCACCGCTTACCTGTACAAAAACAAATACTGAAAAAACCGACACAAAATGACGCCAAATAAGTACAGTTGATTCTCAGTTGAGTGAAACCCGTGGGGATGGGTAGATGCCGGATAAATATAAGTAGATTCTTTGATGACCAGCCCTGAAGCAACCAGTCCTCGCAAGCAACTGGAAAAATCTCAAACAAACTGCTTGCAAGTGCCAGCTGCTTGAGTTAGGGTCAACGGAGAGTTTACCGTATATGAATCCCTGGGCACTCTTGTGGTTGGTCACTCAGAATCCAGCATGAAAAGAGAGAACTTGTCCTTTTACGCTATACATTTTGTCACTGTCTGCTCTGAAATACACAGGTGCCTGGGTCGCTGCTGCCTTATGCAGCCTCTGTCCTGGCATCTGTCTCTATGGCCTGGCATACAGCAAGAGTGCAGAAGTGATGAAAGCACGACGTGTCTCATTTTTGTGGAGTTCTAACTTAAATGCAAAAGATCTTTCTCGGTCCAGCTAGGAAGTCACAGCAATGAAACAATGAAGAGGCATTCGGCCTCATCCCTTATCTTCGGAAATTTCCCTGACAAAACCACCGTTTCTGGGAGAAATAATGCACTGATGATAAAGGGAAACTGGAAATCTGAACTGCATAACAAAGGGAAGGGCCACGTCTTTAATAAAGTCGCTTTCACATGAGAGATGGGCAGAGGTAGACTTGTGTTTCCTACAGCCTGGAAGTGAATGCTTATGCCAACACAGGGTTCTATATTTTATATACCAAGAGTCAGGCCTGGCCCCTGGGAACCACCAACTATGGAATTAAATTTAATCACCTCTGTTCATTTATTATGGATCCCCAAAAGGTTTTTTTCTGTGGTTCTGGGCAACTGTGTCAGTTTTTCAACTTTTTCCTAACTTCTTAACCTTGTGGCTATTTTTCTTCTCTCCAGTTTTATTCATCCTGCTTAAATGTAAATTTTTTTTTCTCCCTCAGAAAGCAACCACAAGAATTTTGAAAACTGAAAAATTCACGTACTGGGGAGACAGATATTCTAATTCTGTTTTACTTTTTAAAGTGAATACTTATTTAAAAAAACAACAACCTGGTACCGCTATCAGATCTTGGCTCTAATGAACTTTATTTGTTGTTAAAAATGCAATTTGCTAAAAGAATGAGTAGTAAGGCCTGGAGAATTTGAGGCATGTAGATACATTCACACAGTAACTTAATTTAGGCCACTTAACTGGAGGTCATGATTTTTTATTAACCTCTTAATAACCAACAGATTCACCATGGCCCTGCTCCTTCCCCTTATATAAGCAAATTACTGTCTAATGAACAAAATTATCTTCAAGTCATTCAAATAATTGTCCTTTATTTTCTTTCAGCTTAGCCTAGTTTAATTTTTTTTTTTAATCATTTTACGCATCCTAAGCAAATCTCTGCTCTCACACAGTGGTACAAGGTTTTTCCTCAGTGTCTTGAATGTGAACATCAATCACAAAAATTTACTCATTCATTCATCCAATTGAAGCCTTAAGTTCTACCGCTATGCCTGATATATAGTGGATGAAGCACAGATCTCACTCTCCTAAAGTACAAATCGTATGGAACAAAACTCTCAGGTCCGAAAGTTTAAGTTCCAGGGCCAGATAAAACGAGAGACCCTTCCTCATCTTTCAACCTACTTTAGTAATTTAGCAGATTGTCTAGAGTGACTCCATTTTATTCTTCATTGTATTCTCCAAGGTGCAATACTAGTGTATATACTTATGTAAGTTATGTGGGTTTATAAACCTCATCTTAGACTAGAAACAAGGCAAATATTTTAGAAATCACTTGGAATATCAGTAAATCATGATTTCAGTTTTTGGAATTAACAAAGTAATACAATTTCTAGAAGTATTCTAAAGTATATAATCCAAAATACACATTTCATACAAGAAAATAAGTAACATTTTGTATATACTATGATTTTAACTATTGCAAAATTTTATATTAATTTTCTTTTTATTGTTGAATTTATTGGGATGACATTGGTAGAATTGTACACCTGGAACCTAGGTAAATTTTTTACTTTTATACTCAACAGGCATTTAATATATACAGGAAATTTGGAAGTAACTAACTATATCAGAATATTTTTTGTTACTATCGTTGGGAAGTGAGATTATAGGTACTAATTTAATTCTACTTTTTCAATTTTTAATTTCTGTAATTACAAAATAGAAGAAAGGAAAGGCAGGAAGGAGGAAAAAAAGAAGAGAAGGAAATGGGAGAGGAAGGTAGGAAGGAAGGGAGAGAAGGAGTGAAGAAGAAAAAAAATAGCTACTAGTTTCTGAATTAGAGGGTAAAAACTCTTTTGAGCATGTATATGTTCTGCAACTTCTATAATATTGTTCTGCCAATGAAATAAACTGAAATTTAAAAAAATGAAGTAGATAGTTAAAAGGGTGAATTATTTCATGATTTTCCTACGTGAAAAAGGGGAATATTTGAAAAAGAAAAGCTAATTACAAGAAAATGCTACACAAGAGGTACAAGCTCAATGACTATTTGTTGAATGTAGAAAGTAACACTTTTGTGAATATTTTGACCACTTTACAAGACTTTGGACTATGAGTATGAATTATTGGTCTGTTATTGTTATGTGCTGTAATTTATCTTTTTGTCACTCTTGCTAATTACTTCCATTTTTACAGAAAGAAGATATAACAATAAAATCATAATTTTTGTCAGCAAGTCGCCAGTAAGATCCATGCACTTGCATGTGTATGTGTCACACACCCTGCCCTAGATTTCTTTTAGTGTAATCTGCCATTTCTAATCTTTTTAATTTGTGGCATTGCAAAATTTAAAGGTACCAGCGTGTGTAAACTGAAAACAAAGAAATTTAAACATTGATCTCAACTCACTAATTCTCAATGTTAAATCCTAGTAGAGAACTGGGGTTCACATGATACTGTTGAATTTAATAATGAGAAGAAAATGTCTATTCATCCAACCATTCCAATTAATTTTTCAATGCATTCTTTATTGTTTGCTATCCCCCAAAAGACAAAATTCAATATGTAAAATACATGTGTTTTTTTTTTAAGAGATGAATCAGCTCCTAATGCCAAATGCAATAAACTCAGCCACTGTATTCACATCCTACTGTTATAAGAGGAGAGAAATAAATGATGCCCCAATTTCAACTATTTTTCTCAGAAGTTTCAAGTTTGGAATTAAGGGTAAGCTATTGGAGCACTTAGAAACCAAATGATATTTAGAAAAGAGATCTCATGCAATGATTTTTTCATCCAGTTTATTTATTTTGAATCCAATAGCTATTAATACACTTTAAACTCTAGAAAATTGCAGAAACCAATGTGGACCTACTTTATTATCTCATTTATAGGGACTATGCCTTTACAAAGAACTGTGATTAAAAAAGAAAAGGTGGCTTTACTCTTTCATTGCCTACTGCATAATGTATTTATTTTGGAGATTCTTTCTATGACCTCTAGCACAAAACTACCAGAAACACAGAGTTCAGAAAATTATATGAAATATCTCCTTTCAATATCTTTGACGCTGCCCTGTGAAGCCCCGCACCCACCTGTGGAATGAAACTATGTGGAAAAACCAATGATGTGCAACTATGGAGACTGTTCTGGGCCCTCTCCCTTCTCTCTGTCTCTGTATCTCTCTCTCTCTCTCTCTCTCTCTCTCTCTCTCTCTCTCTCTCTCTCTCTCTTTCTCTCTCTCTCTCTCTGTCAAAAACAATAAAAAATAAAAAATACCTTTGACGTTTCCCAGAAAGAAAATTGTCATTTAAATTGTTACTAACCAAAATTTCTAATAATGAAAAACATCCATAAGAGGAGATAATGGGGCTATGTAAGTAATTAAGAGTAATATTTATGTTACCATAGACTAATTCATGATCTAAACAAGAATACATTGAATACAGAGATTTTAGCGTGCATGTTTGTGTTACAGTCACAGCTTTCTAAAAAAGAGAATGTTGGGAGTTAATCTATTTCAAAGAAAGCCACCTACTGATGGACCCTCCCACTGGACTGTTTGAACTTTTGTCTGGGTGCATCCCAGAGAGATTATACAGAAGTAGCAGGAAGCAATGAAAAGGACAAAACTCCAGGTATCAGGAGACCCGGTTCTTTCTCGTTCTCTCTCTGTCCTAGACTAAGTGGACTGAAAGAAGTTCTTAGCAACTCCAGTGCTCAGTTTTGTCCTCTGTGACATGAGGGACAACCATTGATATTATAATTCATTCTCTTCTTGCAATCCTAAAAATCCATCTTCTATGATGAAAAGATGTGAATTTGAAATCCTAAGACCATATCATTTGACAAAATGCAAATGATTCTCAAAAGATCCAGGTGCTAGACAGTGAATTGTGTTACCATGACACAAGAGGTATTGTTTTTGCTCTGGTCCTAAAAGTGGACACTAAAATAAACAGAAAGGTTGATCAAAACTATGCATTTGAACTGACTATCATGATATTAATAATGCTCCAAATGGGTAATAGTACAATTGTTGAGTTACTCTAAACAATTATTTGTTTTTAGTTATTTTTAGAGGAGTTAATAAAAGTGCAGCTGTTTTGCAGATAAGAAATACATACGTATTTTACAAAAATATATTTATAAGATATTTTGTTTAATTTTAATTTTGTTCTGCAGGAAATTGTAATTTTCTAATTTTTCCCCCCAATATATTTAAAAGGAAATCTATAATGAATCAGGGGAGAGTCAAAAAAAGTGAAACTGCTTTTTAAGATTAAAACTGGACCTTTAAAATATATATGAGTGCCTGTAATTATAATGTAAGATACATCATCATGATGATAACGATAATATCTAAAATATGTGAGTGTTATATGTCAGTACTAGGATAAGCACTTCCATGCATACTTTATTCAATCTCCCAAATAATCATATAAAATAGATATTATTACACAATTTTACAGATCATAAAATTTAATTATAATCGATAACTAAGTAAATGATATAATGAGTGATGATGAATATATTTGTTTTTCACAAAATTGTATCCACAAGTTGTAGCAAAAAGAGTTTCTTTGTTTCTATTTAATGTGGACTTGTTCACAGAGGACTAAGAAATTACAAAGCTAAGAAAAATGTTCTTCCCTTGGGTAATTTCCTATTCTCCTTCTTAGGTATAATTTTTGTGTCTAGTTTTTGGTATTTTTCCACTTGGTTTTATTAAAGTATAACACATAAAGTACACAAATATCTCTAGTACAGCTTGGTTAATTTTTATAAAATGTATTTGCAGACACAGATAACTTTCACCCCAATTAAGATGTCAAACATCGCCTGCAGCTCAGTGACCGGCCTCATGTCCCCTCATACTCATTACCCTCTCACAAGACAGTAACCACTGCTGTGACTTTTACTGTTGTAGAATTGATTTTCCTGATTTATAGCAATATAAAGAAAACACCAATATGTACTCTTTTGTGAGTGACTTCTTTCACTCGTAATCATCATGTCTGTGATTCATCTCTGTTTTGGCAAGTAACAATAATTTGTTTTTTTAAATGTATGGAATTGCTTGTATGCTGTATGTTATTTATGCAATGTCTTATTAATAAACTTTAGAAGCTTGTAACCCAACTTGGGCATTGTTTTAGTTGAACCTACTAAGTAAATTGTTGTTCATTTCTTCTGATGCACAAATGTTAACATATTTAACGATTCATATACACACAGTAATCCAGCATCTCTATTTGTGAATGGTGTGTGTGTGTGTATGTGTAATGTTAGGGTACATGTGTCATTTTAATATATACTGCAAACAAGTTTTGTGAGGTATTTGTAATAATATCCCCATTATTATTAATAGTATAATTGTATTTGCTCAACATGCTACTTGTCATTTGGTATTGTCAGTTTGTTTGTTGCTTATTTGTTTGTTTCAGCCATTATGGTGAGTTATGAGTGGTATCCCATTGAGATTTTAATTTGCATTCCCCTAACAAAAATAATGATTTTTCCCACTTTACATGTGCTTAATGATCATTTGATATTTTCTTCTGTGAATTCCCTTTTTTTTTTTTTTTTTTTTTTTTTTTTTTTTTTTTTTTTTTTTTTTTTTTTTTTTTTTTTTTTTTGTTATTTTATTCCTCTAAAATGTTTGACCTTTCTTATTACTTTGCTGGGATTCTTTATATATTCTAGATACAAGTCTTTTGTCAGACGTATGCATGGCATGCATCTTCTTTTCTTGCTTTGCATTTTCTCTCTTTTCGTGGAGTTTTTAGATGAAATGAAATGCTGAATTTACATAAACTCAAATTTATCAAACATATCTCTTTTTTTATTTTTTGGATAATGTTCTGTTTAAGAAACACTACTATTGATCTACACTGAGTCATGAGTATATTCTCCTATACTATTTTCTGAAAGCTTCATTGTTTCTACTATTAAACATCAAGTGACTACTTATTTGTAACATATCTAAATATCTGCATAAGAGATTATTTTGGCCCATTTTCATTCACAAACCCTCTTAAGACTCTGCAGAAAGCTATAAAACCTCTCCCTATTCTATCGGAAGAGTGTGGGAGGAGGTTTTACCAGTTGATTTCACTGTGATGGCAAATTTATCTCCTGGATTTAATCCTCTGTCCAAAATTGCATGTCTACAAATGCAGGAAGGCTGGACCCTAGGAATTTGCCATCAAGGAAACTAAGGACAGGAGTGATTGGATCATCCAGTGGGGACAGGAAATAACTTAGAAAATAAGGTGATGACTTTAGACCCAAAAATTACTTCAAGCCATTCCACAGGATCAGTAATGATTTCTTACCGGAGATAAAAGCTTTGATAAAAGAGAAACAAAGCATTTTTTTAATGACTTTGGAAAGATACACAAGAACTTTAGGTAAGTTACTACAGTACAAGAAACCCCTAGTACTGGCCTATGTCAAAATAGACTTGCTCAGCATTATTGGAAAATGTGAAAAATACCACGAACTACTACTTAATGAACACTTTTATTATAAGAGAAATATTTAAAGGGTTTACACATTGAAGTGCCATATAAAAATTTCAAAAATAGTAAACAGTAAGAGAGAAGAAGACTATGTTGAAAATTTGAATGGATCTTACCACATAATTTGAACAAAATTTTGGCAGCTTCAAGGAGACATTGTTTTTTGTAGTTTTTATTATTATTTTTTTATTGTTATAGTTTTTACTTAATAAAAAGAAGTGCTTTCAGAGATGCTTAAATAAAATAAAACAGATTTAAATAGAATATTTACCTAAATTAAAACTTCTTGCTGGCATAACCACCAATGTTATACAGTAGACTCTCCATTAACCAGTACTTAAGCAAATGGCTCTCTCTAGCAACCGGCAAAATGTGTTTGCTGGTTGATTCAGATTTTGCCATTTGCTTGAGAGTGCTGCTTGCTTAAATTCCAGTTAATGTACCATCTACTTATATTTATCCAACGTCTAGCAATCCCTGTGGGTGCCAGTTAACTGAGAGTCCACTCTAATTATGTCTCAAATATCAAGAATTTAGATGACCTGTTACTCTTACATGTCTATACTCTGCAGCAAAGAAAAATGCAAAAGAAACTGTGGAACAAAGAGAAACCAAATGCAGAATGCATGACAGTTTCAACTTAAGAAACATTTTAAAACACAGGAATAGAGGAACTTCAAGCATTTGAGACAGTGAGTGTTGACCACAGCATTTTATAACATACACGTATGTCAGACACAGCGGGGTAGGCTTCATCCCACAGTGTTCATGTATTCATTGCACATTTATTCCAATGGAATTAACTTACCACAAAGAATCTTTTAAAACCAGATATTAGAGGTTACATGGGCCATAAAAACAACCACAAAATAGTCCTAAAAACACAGAAGGAAATTCTTTTAAGTGACTAAACATCCACTGACTCTTTCCAAAGAAGGTATTAAAGTAATGATGCAAGAAAATTGTGGTAATTTGGGGGTACATGTTAATAAGAGTGAGATCTGTGATGATAAGGAAAAGACGAATGTAGACGTTAGTCAGTTAACTCCTGAGCAGAATGGTGTAGCTCAAGGGACAAATAGTTTTATTTGGATAACAGCTAACTCAGTAACTATTCTCTCAGGTATAGTTTTCACACTTGTAAAATCACTGCAAAAAAAAATGCATACATTGCACAGCTGATTTGGGAACTGTGAATACGTAAAATGCCAGAGGAGTGTTGCCGATGGATGAAAGCTATCATTAGGACTAATCATATTCTTCTCTTTTCATGGATGTCTTTTGCAGTGATGAAATGGGAAGAGTTCCTGGAAATGCCTGTCTACATTAAGAGCTCCGGGGAGAAATAAAATACAGCAAGAGGCTATCAAATCCTAGATGAGAAAATCTAGCAGCTTTCATTGCAGGCTTGTTGCTGGTCCCCACCTACCACATGAGTCAGGGGAGCTACAAGGACTTTTAGTCCAAATGCTGGCTTTCCGACAAGTAGCAGCAGCTTTATTTTCATTGCTTAGTTGACTGGAAAGTGTCACCATCAGTACAAATGGTAATTTTGAGATTCCAGGATCACACTGGAAGTGTTCAACTCATTTCCATAGATTTCTCCTCATGGTGACAATTGTTCCTCCTTATCGGTCAGACCCAGTGCTGGGCAAAACTATGGTGTAGCTCCAGGGGGAATGTCTCTCAACCTTCTGCTTCAATTCCCGGTGACCCTCCATCTCAAACCACCACATAGAATGTTCTGTTTGAGCTACTAGGAGATGCACATGGAACTCATGAATAGTTGCCAACAAAAAAGACATTTATTGTAGTGTGAATTCCTCATTAACAGTCCTAAAACTAGTGACAAACTAGACAAAACATGTGTAATTGGAAGTACACGGACAAGGATTTTAAGTTTTCTTCTATGTTATGAGGGTGATTTTGTTTCCATCGACGTTTGTGATGACACATGTCGCCTAATAGCTGTATCAGTGATTTTATTGGAGGCTTTATAGAACACTTAAACAGGCACAGATTTAATAACAACAAAAAAGTGGTAATGTCCAGTAGGGAAGTGATTGTCATCGCTTAGGCAAGGGAAGGAGAGAGAAGGGAAGAAATCTGGTTTCCACTGATCAGTCTTTCCACACAGAGGTCATGTAGAGACCGAGAAGACGGGGGAAATGATGTGGGGAGAAATTTGTGGGAACAGCCCATTAAAAAGTTACATCTTTCCACTTGAAGCATACATGTGAATATATCACACAGTGAAGTAGTGATAAACAGGCCATATTTGCTAGGAGCACTGAACCATGTGAAAATCCAGCAAAAAAGCTAACAGCACCACAGCCAAGTGACGTCCGTGTCTCCACCGAACATGGAGTCAGGATTGCTTGTCTGGCACTCCTGCTCTCAATAATTTGGATTTAGACTCGTCAGTAAACTGTCTCTGGAACCATATGTAAATATAGGTCAAAGAGGTTCTCTTTGTCTAAATATAGAACTAACCATTAAACATTTAATTTTATTTTAATGAGGGAAATGAACCAAGGCAACGGTCTTGCATATGTGGTCACCCCTTTGTGTCCTCCGGGAATTGATTTCAGGACCACGGTAAACACCAAAACTGTGGATGCTCACATCCCTTATACAGGGGAAGCCGGGATGGCTCAGCCATTTGAGAGCTCACTTTACAGCCCCGGGGACCGAGGATCGAATCCCGGCCACGGCCCGTGTGAACCCGTATGCTGAACTTGGGTGAGCTTCCCATGTGGGAGGCCCCTCAACCTAGTTCCTGCCCTGTGCAGCCCCCGCCCACCTGTGTGGAATGAAACCATGTCAAAAACTGATGACGTACATCTATGGAGACTGCTTTGGGCCCTCCCCCTTCTCTCTGTCTCTCTCTGTGCCTATCAAAAACAATAAACCTGTTTTCAAAAATCCCTTACATAAAATATGATCATATTTGCATATGACCTACATTTATCCTCCTGTCTACTTTAAGTCATCTCTAGATTACTAGCAACACCCAATACAATATAAATACTAGGTAATTAGTTATTATACAGTATTAGAGAATAATAAGAAGAAAAATGTCTATATATGTTCAGTACAAATGCAATTGTCACAGACTTAACTATGTAATGCACATCAGCAACAATGTAACATTTTTCCAAATATTTCCATTCCATCCGCTGTTGGTTGAATCCCTAGATGTGGAACCTGCAGATATGGATGGCTGACTATGACCAAATTTGAATAACCAAACTGTTTTTCCACATGCATGCATTTTTTTACTTCCTGCTTTTAAAACTAATAGAGGCCCTGAGATCCATTCCATTTATAAATTATATATAAAATTATATGGCTGTAGAATCATGCATAGTATGTATATGACTGGAAAATCTCCAGTCATATAACCATTCTCATTATATTGACAATGGCTGGATATTTTTCCAGACAGTTCTTATAAATCAGTGAAGTTGTTTCAAAAATCAAAAACATAGAAATGATAGGAATAAAAGCTAGTTTTTCCTGAGAATAGACTTTCATGCATATGATTCATAGTATTGTGTTTCATGCATATATGCATTTAATTACATTTAATATTCAATATAAACATGTGTAAGAGTTGTCACAATCCACATTTTACTAATGAGAAAATAGATCAAATGCCATAAACATCTTTCTATTTCTACAACCAAAGAAATAGAACCTGGGAGAGATACTGAACCAAATTATCTGATTACAAAGCTCATGATTATTTTCACTACTTCAGACTTGGTAAGTGCCTGTTATAATATCATGCTAGATATTCATGGGATTGTCAAAGCAAAATAAAATATTTCTCAACAAAAGGATCTAACACCTTTGTGTTTTAATAGGTTACTTCTTATCCAATTTTATAAAGAAACCTCTTAGTTGTCAGAAAATCTTTCTATAATTAGACAGACATAAACCAAAGTCATAATAGAAAAGAAAATAATTTGAAAGACCTAATAATGTCTTTTGGGAGTATTATGTAGTCACTTCATATTTTATTTCAAATTAAGAATCAAAACCAGTATCCAGCTACCAAAGGCCAAGTACAACTTGCATTTTGCTTCCAAGCAAAGATTTGTACGAATCCAGGAAATTAGTGATGCTTTGGGGACTTATCTTCAGAGTTCATAAAGCTATCAATTTTATTTTTCTGAAGAACAGAGGGTAAGACAATAATTATGCAAAAGATAAATCATCTAGCTGTGTAATTAACTCAAACTTACAATGACAATAAAGGTCCAGTTAAATTCATATTAATATATAAAATTGTAAAGAATATTGATATTGTATATTTAATTGGTGTTTAACAAAAGCGGTGCAGCAAGTCAATTGGATATCAATTTACATAGTTCATAAATGTCATTGCTTTACATAATTAAGCCCCTATCCTCAAGGTAATGTTCATAATGTTATGGATTATTAGCATATATATTTTTATATATAAAATGTTTGAGTTTTCCACATATACTTTATCAAGCAAACATTTTCTTCTGATTTACTCATGCTTGTCAGTTCATGTGCCGAAATATTATGTATCAACATTCTTTACCACACCCGAAGTGCACATAGGTGGACACTTTCTAGTGATGTGCATCTAGAGATACGTTTGTATTTGGCATAGTATTGATTATAGCAACTCAGTGCCACAATGATGAGGAAAGAGAAGCACTATCCTAATATATTCTTCGGGCCCAGTGTTATGGTTCTGAGCTTCTAGTATAGATAGGGCCTTGCCAGCAGTTATGACAGTATCATTTCTTAGGTTCCTTGTGAACTTAAAAATAATAATGACATTTTGGGGATTAGATTTTGGTGACATACATACTATTCAAAAGTCTATGACAGTTCTATACTCACTACTTTCTAGGAAGCATTTTCTTAGTTTTACATTCATAAAATTTCTGTTAAAATTGGCAATGCACATTTCATTACTGCAGCATCTTTGGAAATACACATATATACAACTAAGTGCCCAAGATATGGTAGAGGTCAGGAATTAAAATGTCATTTTATGTTAAAGAATTGGATTTTATTTTATAGCAGAAGGCTACCTTGAAACAACATGGAATTCCATTTCCTTCTGTGATGGCACCTTGTCACTTATACCAAACATTGTATCAGTCTAAGACACAAAATATTGTTTATATTTTCCAAACTCTGTACCATTATTTGTGTTTACTTTCTACTTCTGTTAATAACCCATCACTTTTACCAAAGCTCAAATGCTACCTCTTCTTAAGAAAGTCTTCTCTCATCTCTCTTTGGACTTAGTCTCTCCAACTTTGGGGTTCCCAAAGCATGGTTTTCATTTAGCCTCTGTCCTAACATAACAGTGAACAGACCTGTCTCTTCTGTAAAATGTAAGTTCTTTAGAGAAGGGACCACATCTGATTGTTCTGTTTTCTATAAACCTCATTCAGTTATTATTCACAGTAAATGTTCAGGAAACTTTATTTTTAAGTATCAAATCATAAGCATGTTTAAGATCACTGGTCAGGTATATATTCACCCAATATTACTTATATTTATATAAATACATATTTAAGGTGTAACCAAGTATAGTATATTTTCAAAATGTAAAGAGCCATCTATTTTAATTACACAGGTTATAGTGCATGACTTTTATAATTCATGTTTACCTGTCCACCACAGGTAATGGGCCAAGGCTCTCACTGAATCACTACTGTTAGTATTACTGCTTGCAAATCCTTTACGTGTTTGAAAGTAAAGTTTTATTAATTTACGTGTAGTTTGCTATTTGAATTTTTCATTAATTCAGACTTGACTTTTTTTATTAGTTCCGTGGCCGGAGAAATACAGTGAGCAGGCCACACTACAGTACTTTTGCTTAAGTGATGCTAAGATGTTCATCAAGGGATTTAAAAGTCATTCATTCTGGGAATGTCTCCTTAGTCCATGGTACATCCATTATTTGACTAACGCAACTACAGCATATCTTTCTTAACGATGCAATTTGTAACTTGTGTGACAGAGAAGAGCATTTCCTGTACTTTGGAAAAGGGTTCATTGCCACTAAATTAGATTTTTTTGTGTGACCCAAAAAGAAAATTTCCCAAACAGCATCCTTGGATTGTTGCTTCAATAGTGATCAAGTTATTGGGCATTGGCCTGCATAAGACAGGTCACAAGCACAAAATGCATTGATTTATTTTATTATTGAATCTTCCCTTGTAGCATGCACCAAACCAAATAAAATCAACCACACCATTTGTTAATGTTTTTCCATTTTACCAACCAGTGGATTTTCTACAATAAAAGGAAGAGGTTACTATTATTATTATTATTTTTGACAGAGAGAGAGAGAGAGAGAGAGAGAGAGAGAGAGAGAGAGAGAGAGAGAGAGAGAGATACAAAGACAGAGACAGAGAGAGAACTGAACTGGGGGCACTCCCCAGTTCAGCATATGGTTCCGCACAGGCCGGGGCCGGGATTCGATCCCTGGTCCCTGGCACTGCAAAGTGAGCGCTTAACCCACTGAGCCATTCCGGCTTCCCTGGAAGAGGTTATTCGGAATGGGTCTGAATCGAGCTCCAAAATAATATTTTTAAATATTTAATTGTATTTATTTCCAAATTTCAAACTTGGGATATTGCACATAGAAATTGATATGTTCTTGCTTTTCTTGAGAAATCAGAAATTCTTAAGATATTGGTCTCATTTTCCTGTCTGAAAAAATTGCCACATACTCACCGTGCCTTCTTGCTGAGGCCAAAATTCAATTGCATTTAAGCTGCTACTTTTTATTTAAATAGAGTAACTTTGTCTTTAGAACAGTTTTAGATTTACAGAAAATTTGAGCAGATAGTACAGATAATACAGTTCCCATATACCTTCCATGTACACAATCTTCCCTATTTTAGGCTGATCAAACATACTATTTTAAATCGAACAGAAAACGACAGTACTGTCTCATTCCAAATGGTATGTCTGGTCAGCCTACTGACACATTGAATTTTGCCCCATGATACTGGGCTCACCATACACACGGTTTGAAATGGGACAGTATCATTGTTTTCCGTCCCATTTAAAATGGTATGTCTGGTCAGCCAACCTATCACTAATATCTTGCATCAATGTGTCACATTTGATACAGTTAATGAATGAATATTAAGACACTGTAATTAAATAATAATCAAGACAAGACTATTACCTAAAATAGGTTAAGAAAAGGTTTATCCTTTGCATTGTACAGTTTTATGCCTTTTGGTTTTGACAAGTGCACTCTCGTGTATTGCTGATCACAGTAACTTATAGAAGAGTTTCACTATCCTAAGAATCTCCCATGAATTGTGTACCTGGAACCTATGTCATTTTTACCAAGCAATGTCACCCCAATAAATTTCATAATTAATAATAAAAAATAATAATTAAAAAAAGAATCCTTTGTGCTTCACCTGTTAATCTCTCCTCTTCTCTTGTAAATCTCTGGCAACCACTGATCTTTTTATTTCTAGACTGTTACTTTTTCAAGAATTTTATACAAGCATATTTGAAGTCATTCAGTATTTAGCTTGCTCAGATTCTCTTCTTCCCTTAAGAATATGCCTTTAAGTTTCTTTTACATATTTTCATGACTTGATAGCTTTTTTTTATTATTATTCAATACTATTCCATCATATGTCTACACCACCACTTGTTTACCTATTCACCTGAGGAAGAATATCTTGGTTGCTTCCATTTTTTTAGCAACTATGAATAAATATGCTATGAACATTTCCATATGGACATAAATTTTCATATCACTTGGGTAAATACTAAGGAACGTTGCTGGATTGTGTGGTAAAACTATGTTCAGTTTTTGACAGAGAGACAGAGACAGACAGAGAGAAGGGGAGAACCCAGAGCAATCTTCATAGTTGTATGTCAATAGTTTTCGCCATGGTTTTGGTCCACACAGGTGGGCTAGGGCTGCGCAGGGTGGGAACTGGGCTGGGGGCCTCCCACAGGGAAAGGATACCTCAGTTCAGGATATGTGTTCACACAGGCCAGGACTGGGATTCAATTCTCAGTCCCCAGGGCTGTAAAGTAAGCACTTTACTCACTGAGCCATCCTGGCTTCTCCTATGTTCAGTTTTGTTTTTTGTTTTGTTTTTTGTTCGTTTGTTTGTTTTTATTGTTTTTGACAGAGCGAGAGAGAGAGAGAGAGAGAGATAAAGAGACAGAGACAGAACTGAACTGGGGGCACTCCCCAGTTCAGCACATGGGTCTAAATGGGCTGGGGCCAGCATTCGATCCCTGGTCCCTGGTGCTGCAAAGTGAGTGCTTAACCCACTGAGCCATCCCGGCTTCCCCAATGTTCAGTTTTTTAGGACACTATTATACTCTTCCAAAATGGTGGTATCATTTTGAAGCTTAAAACAATACCCTTGTATTGTCTTATAGATTCTCTAGATCAGGAGTCTGACTTATATCAACTGAGTTCTTGCTTAAAGGCTCACAGGGCTGAATTCAGTTTGTCAGCCTAGCTGGATCTCATCTGAGGAACAATGTTCTAATAAAGACCCCTTAGGCTGTTAGCCAATTTTTTTTTATTGTTAAATTTAATGGGGTGACATTGGTTGGTAACAATTAGATAATTTCCTGATGTACAAGTCCACATCACATCACCCATGCATCGCATTATATGCCCACCTCCCAGAATCAGGTCCCCCTCTACCACCATATATCTGGTGCCCACTCCCACCTCCCCCCACAACTTTCCCTCTCCCCTTCTCCCCCTTCTCCAGGTAACCACCAGACTATTGAGTGAGTCCATAATGCTGGTGCCCTCTCCCACCTCCCCTCCCTCTCTCCCTCCCCCCTCCTCCCCTTCCCTCAG
>PVKE010000528.1:115807-138995 GCA_004027555.1 Craseonycteris thonglongyai | reverse complement strand
GACAGATATAAGTGATACAGCACAATTACTTGTTTTCGTTTGTATGGTTTTTAAGGATTTTACATCTAAAGAAGAATTGTTGGGTATGATTTCTTTGAAGGAAAGGACTAGAGGTGTAGACATATTCAAAGACTTTAAAAACTTGCTCAATGATTTGAAAGTACCACTTTTTAAATTAGTCTCAATAACAACGGATGGCGCAGCTGCAATGAGAGGTTGCATAAATGGATTTATAGCCCTATGTCGAAATGAAGATGAATTCCCAGCCTTATTGAGCTATCACTGCATAATTCACTAGCAAGTGTTAGCTAGCAAGAGACTAAACACAAAAGAGGTAATGGACATAGCATTTAAAATTGTTAATTCAATTCGAGGAAGTTCCCTCAAACAGCGTCTCTTCCAACTGCAACTCAATGAAGGCCAACCTGAATTATTACTACATACCGATGTCAGATGGCTAAGCAGAGGTAAATTTCTGCAGCAATTTCGTGACTTATTGCCTGAAATTATAGATTTTCTTCACGAACAAGATGGAAACTGTGAAAATTTAAATGATGAAACTTGGCTTAGTGGCTTAGCATTTCTTACCGATTTTACTTCAATATTAAGTCATTTAAATTTAGAATTACAAGGTAAAAATAAAACAGTAATTGATATGATCAGCTGCATAGACGCATAGAAAACAAAATTTATTTTGTTGATAGAAGATCTGCAACAAAATAATCTGAATCATTTTCCAAATATGGCAGATAACCTACAAAAATATAAAAATATTAATTATAAGATCGAAAAATACGTCGCGGAAATCCAAAAAGTAATTGAAGATTTGGAGGTAAGATTCCAGGATTTTGAAAAAATTAAAGAAATTGTGGAATTTATATCTTTTCCTTTTAAAAAAGATTTAAGTGTGAAATGCATTAGCCAAAAAATTTCAGACATATTTCATATGGATCAAAAGGCATTAGAAAATGAAATTATAATTTTACAAACTGACTTAATCTTACAAGCCAGAAAATTTGAAGAAAATTTTTGGAAATATGTCAACCAAGAAAAATATCCCAGTATCACCAAATGTAGCGAATATATCTACTCTTGTTTCGGATCTACATACCTATGCGAATCGGCATTTTCATACTTGAAGCTAACGAAGACTAAACAACGTTCTGTCCTGACTGATTCCCATACTGAAGACTCATTATTATTATCTTTGTCAGGATATACACCTAATTATGATTCCTTGGTTAGCGACATGCAAGCTCAGTCCTCCCATTAATGTTAAGGCAACAAAGTCAATTCTAAATCTGTCTTTATCTGTAGCTACTTTGAATTAATAAATATTGTTAATAATTATCCATGTTCTTTTAATTCCCCTGGACGTGAGTTTTTTGGCCCTTTAAATAATTATTGTTGTTGTTTTTTATGTAGGTAGATAAGCCATATATCTATATTTCAGTACAAGGTGTACTCAGCGAGCTATTGATAGATTAGCAAAAAGTAAGTCATATTATTCTTTCATGATAAATTTTCCTGGCCCAAAAAAACCGCAAAAGTGAAATATTGAAATCAAATTATCAGCCATACTGTGCATTTTTATAACAACTTTTTCATATTTACAAACAAATAGTACAACAACTTATACATTGCAGTTGATAAAAAAATTAAATTGCATTTTAAGTTAGTAAAAATCTATCTTGAAAAAAGTGTCGGAAAATCAAATATTTTAGGTACCGCATGTACGGAATGCTGCTATCAAAAGTTGGGTCTGGAAATTTATTTTCTTCATGAGCCTGTATCTTGAAAACTTAATAAGTGATTTAAAAAATAAAAAATAGTTTTGAACATATATGTTACTTATCTACCCATACCTCGCTGGAATGCACCTTATACTGAAACCCAGTGTATAAACATAGTATGCATTTCACACCCCTTCTTCCCCCTTAGACTACACCTATGACAACAAGTCGATCGCGACACACTTTTAAGATAAAAAGTAGATCTTATATACAGAAAAGTTGGCCACCCCTGATCTATGAGCTTCAACCCAAGTCTCGGGGAAGGATGGGGAGTTGGGGGGCATCAAAAGGAGTCACATCCACGGGTGATGCTAAGGACCCACCTACAGCCAAGATCTTGCGGATCGCTCTAGAGATGAAATGAGACAATGACCCAGCACAGTGTCTGGTTCACTGCAGAGGTAAGTGAGCCTACTTCCTCCGCCTCACAATTAGCAACAGGTGTGAAAGGTCAGGGGTCCAGGGCAGGAGCACCCCTGGGCCCAAACGCGTCTCCCTGCGAATTAGCTCCGTGGGGCAGGGAGAGCGAGCCGAGCTCCTGAATGGCAGGGGACTGCAGAAGGGACAAGGACCGATGGGTGGGCAGCCCAAGTGGGTCGCTAGGCAGCTCGGGAGAGGGGCTTGATCTCTGTATCTGTCCAGACTCCTCTCATTGCCACTGAGAGAAACCCAAGGCAAACCAAGTTGAATAAAAGAGAGGGCGTTTGGGGGTTTGTGTCGCTGAGCCATCCAGGCCTGGGCTCATCTCACCACACGTTCCTCTGCACTATTCCCCAGGCACCTGGGAGTCGCTAGTGCCATGGTCCCCCCAGCCCCCGCCCGCCTGAGGTGGGTGACAGGAGGTTGGGATGTGTTTGCCACCTGGGACGGTCTAAGCTGCCTTAATTCTGAGCAGTCACCAGCCTGAGAAGCCATCCACCCCCCAAGTGGCTTGGGTAGGCTGAGCGGACATCCCATTTTAGGCGGGACAGAAAACAACGGTGCTGTCCCATTTCAAATGGTACGTATGGTCAGCCTCGTCTCACTGGGCCAAATTCAAGGTGTCAGTAGGCCGACCAGACGTACCGTTTAAAACAGGACAGTGCCGTTGTCGTCTGTCCCGTTTAAAATGGGACGTCTGGTCACCCTAGGCTTGAGCGGTCAGCCCACAACAGCAGGGGTGTCTGAGCAGAGGCCTGCAGAGGTGGGTGACTCCCGGGGTCAGCGTGGAAGGGCATGCCCCCCACGTTGTCCTTTCACATCCTTTTCCATCCTCAGGTGTTTCTCACAACCCCCTAAGGCACCAGCTCCCATCTGCCAAACAGCTGGCAGAGGCTGGAGGCAGTAGCTGGCCGAGTTCAACCTCCAAAGTCAGGACTTTGGCAGAGTCTAATGAAAACAGCACCAGGCCAACCCAGCAGGACCTTTCCAAAGACCCTCCCCCAGCAGCTCACTGCACAACAGCACGCACACAGAATCATTACACCCCGTTTTCCCCAAAGAGCAGTGCAATTTATCCACGCCTTCCCCATCAGGACCCGGGTCTAGCGACGCCTGGTCCCACAAATCTCGCTGGCTTAAGTTCACGGGTACGCTAGCATCCTCAGCCCCAGGGGGGCCTTGCCCTGGGACCTCACCGTCTCTGGCTTGAAAATGGGAGCATCAAGGAGGCAAAGAAGGTAAGGGAGACCCCGGGCCCAGCTCTCATCTGAACCCCTGCTCCCAGCCCAGAGGATGCCGAGCCCTCAGGGAAGTCACATGACCTCTCTTAGCCTGAGCTTGTCATCTGTACACGGGAGGAATAACAGCACCTCCTCATCATTCTCTAGGAGATTAGATGATAAAGTGTTTGGGAAGCTATTAGCCCAGTGACTGATACACAAAAAGCACTCCATAAATCATGTGAACAAGGCAGGCAGCAAAAGGAATGGGGGTGGATGTTGCAGATGGTCTGATGCCCTGGCCACCTCTGAGGTCAGCTGTAACTGTGACGTGTGGCTCCCTTCCCCAGCTCCTCCACAGTGATGTCATAGGGAGTCCTCTCAGCCGGCATGCGGCAGCCTGAAAGTAAGAGGAGGCATGAAGGCCCAGACGAGCAACTCACAACCCGTAGAGAATGGGGCTCTGCAGGGAAATGCCCCAGCCTCCCAGCCTCCCAGCCTCCTTAGGGGCAATTCTGAGGTGCCCCTGGGTCCCCCGCCCCCCAGTCTCCCAATCAATGAGGCACTCCATCTCACTCTCGCCAAAGACCTCACTCCTGCTTCCTAGGGTCACCTCCCAAACGCACCTTCCACACCAGCACCCTCTTCTCAGGAGGAACCCAAAGTAAGACAACTGCAAAGCACATGGAGGTGGATTCGGGTGCTGGGAGAACTGTGAAGCCAGGTGCTAAAGAGGTGCACGGAGCACACGCCAACACTCAGAGAACCGCTGGGCTGTCCGGGGAACGAGGCCGAAGACGGGGGTCTGAAGGAGGAAGGGAATCGCTTCAGGAAAGCTTGACTGGGAGAGAGCAAGGATGGGAAGAGAATCTACTAAAGTGGAGGAATTACAAGATAAGGAAAGAAGGAAGGAAGGGAGGGAGGGAGGGGGGAAGGGAGGAAAGAAGGGAGGGAGGAAGGACAGGGAGGGAGGGAGGACAGGGAGGGAGGGAGGAGGGAGGGAGGAAGAGGGGAATGAAAAGAGATAGATATAAAGTTAAACATCACCTGTCTTAGTGAGTTCGGGCTACTATAACTGAATACCGTAGTCTGGGTGACTTACAAACAACAGAAATGTATTTCTCAGCATTCTGGAGGTTAGAAATCCAAGATCAAGATGCCAGTAGATTCCGTGTCTGGTTCACAGACCACATCGTTCACCGTGTCCTCACACGGTGGAAGGGGCCAGGGAGCTCTCTGGGGCCTCTTTGATTAGGGCACTCATCCCACTCATGGGGGCTCCCCCCTCATGACCTAAGCGCCTCCCAAAGTCCCCACCTCCTAATAACATCACACTGATGTTAGAGTTTAACCTATAAATCTGGGAAGAACACAAACATTCTATCTATGGCCTCACCGTACTAGAACTGGTTGGAGGAAAGATCAGGTCAAATCAAAGGAATCTCAACGATTGAATACTTTGCTTATAAAATGTCTTTAGGGAAGCCGGGATGGCCCCCAGTTCGGTTCTCATTGGGGTGAGCTTCCCATGGGGGAGGCCCCCAGCCTGGTTCCTGCCCTGCTCAGCCCCACACCCACCTGTGGAGTGAAACTATGTAGAAAACTGATGACATGCAACTATGGAGACTGCTCTGGGCCCCCACCCTTCTCTCTGTCTGTCTCTCTGTCAAAAACAATAAAAATAAATCTTTAAAATAAGTGTCTTTGTACAATAATAGGATCTGATGTGTGTGGTTCTTCCTTCCACTGAGCTCCCGCAGCCCTGCGTGCTCTGGGCCTCAGGAGATTATTTCTGTCTGGGTTTCACCACCATGCACCTCCCCCCGTGGGCTGTGAGCCTCTGCAGGGTGGTCTCACCCAGAGCGTGGCTATATGTCATGTCTGGGACAAGGCAGGCCCTCTGTTCTTATTTGGTGAGCAAAGGAATTGAGGCACTTGTACAACAAGCCCATTAGTTACACGTAAGCAAATTCTGCAAAAAGCATGAACAATCCTAACCATTAAAGGTTAAACTCCTTATTAGAATTCTGCTCACTCTTCATTTGCTCAACTAACTTCTTTTCGAGATAAAAGCGATTGGTCCACACCAGCTGAACAGCGTTGAGTATGATGGAAATTGGATGTGGTTTCTGTTTTAGATTGTGATAAAGAATTGTTGTTAACTGTATTAGCTGTGGTGATGGCATGCCGATTAATTATTTTTTAATACTTCTCTATGCTTTAGAGACTCAAGATGAAGTAGTTGAGGATGAAATGTGATGATCATAGGGATTTGTCTGAAACTACTTCAGGGAAAAAAATAAGTTATTTTAAAAAATTATATATATTAGATAAACAAAATCAACACAATGTTGATCATTGTTAAAGCTGGGTGATAGGAACAGTGTTCATTATCCCAGGCCCCCTACTTTTGGGTAAATTTTCCAGAGTAAATATTTTGAAGAAGCTTCACTCAGCCCAGCCTTCCACCGCCTGGGTCCTCCACGTTCTTGGGAAGGAAGAAGGAGGGAAACAGAATACAACATGGAGCCGAGTTGTATTAAACTTCATGTTGGATTTCACTGCCTGGCAGATGTCCCAGGGCCTTGAGGGGATGACAGATTGTCAGTGTGGGTGTGAAACAGGGTACTAAAACAGAGATTTAGCAAATAAACAAGGAGAGAGTGGCCAGAGCCAGCTGCAAGATGCTGGAAAGGCGAGAGTCCTGATGCTCACAAGAAAAAGCCAAAGGAGCGAAATCAGGGCCTCGAGCCGAGTTCCCTCCCTGCTGGGTCTTGGGATGCCCCCCAGAAGCAGTGGGAAATCTAGGAGCCCCTTTTTGTGGTTCACACAGCCTCAGGAGCTCAGAGAGTACAGAGCGGGCAGGCTGAGGGAGCTACGCAGAAGGCGCAGGAGGCTAACCCTTGGGCCTACGCCAGGCCCCTTGGCATGGAACGTGGCTGAACCTCAGATAGGCCCTTGCTGACAAAGACCAGTGTTTTATCTCAGGTGGACGTCCTCCAGAAAGATCACCAGAGAACCAATCCTGAGGTTGCCTTGGCCATCCCACCATTTTTTTTTGGGGGGGGGGGTGTCATGATTCCAAATGCCAACCCTCACAGCTTCACCTTTTCTGTTTTTCAAAATGTGTGTATTTCTCTGAGGGAGAAAGAGCAGGGGCAGCACCATTCAGAGGATGTGGGGCCTCCCTGGGCTCCCGTCCTGAGGTGTGACCGGAGGGGAAGACCCTGCTGGGCGTGGACCTTGCATCTGACTCAAAATCTGGAAGTGATCTTCATAGGCCAGTAATTATTTGGAGATCATGGCAATAGTCCAGGAAATGCTACTCCCCTCCGCCCCCCACTCGGTTCTCCAGGATGAAAGGGCTTACAACCTTCCTACACTTGGGGGAGAATAAAGGGTGTTTATTATTTAACCCATGTGTTGAATAATGGAACCAAGGCTTAGAGGCCTCCCAAGAATTGCCCAGAGACTCGTCTCTGAGGATCAGAGCATGAGCCTTAGAACTTACAATCTAGTACACAGGCTGGATATTTGTATACAGTAGACTCTCCAGTAACTGAAACTCAAGCAACCGACACAAAAAGATGCTTTAGATTTTGCCAGTTGCTTGAGAGTGTCAGTTGCTTGAGTTCCAGTTAATGGATAGTCTACTAATATTTATCCAGCAGCTACCAATTCCCATGGGTGCCGATTAACTGAACGTCTACTGTATGATAAATGAGGGTCGTCTGGAAAAAAATCCAGCCACAAATGCCTCTATTTTTTGTATTACATGGCTGGGTGCTTTCCCGACAGCCCTCGTATATATCTTTACCTACCCCCTCCCTTCCGCAAACATGCACATACAAATTTCTAGTGATCTGCTATTTGCCGTTCCATCCCCATGTGTCCCCATCAGAGGGAGTCATTCCCCATCTCTCAGCTCTGCTTCCTTCGATGTCAGCTTCATTCTTTGGTGGTAGCAAAGGTGACCACCCAAAACTCCAGGCTTCTACCTTCCAGCTTGGCAATTCCCCAGAAAAGACAACTTCTGCTCTCTAACTGTTCCAGCAAAAGTCCCAGGGTTGACTCTCATTGGTCTATCTTGGATCACATGCCTCTTGCTGAACCAATCTCGGTGGCCAGGAGGATGCAGTACTCTGATTGGTCAGATATGAGTCATCTGGGAAATTGGGGAAGGAGTCAATTCCACTTGGAATGAGAATGGGCTAAGGTGTAGTTTCCCAAAGGAAAAGACGGTCCTGTGATAAAAAGGTGGAGGAATGGATTCTGAGAAGGTAACAACAACAGATAACCCCACCAGAAATGCCCTGCACTTCTCTACCGTGGCCTCTCTAATTCCTAACAGCCTTCTGGAGCCTTATTTCAGTCTGGATTTCTTTCTAGAAGAGAGAGAAGAAAAGAGACTCGCTTTGACCCTTTATATTTTTGTAAAAGAACAAAACCAGGGATGCCAGGATGGCTCTGTGGGTTGAGCGCTTGTTCTGCAGTCCCGGGGTCCAAGGATCGAGTCCCGGCCCTGGCACATGCAGACCCATATGCTGAACTGGGGTGTGCTTCCCATGTGGGAGGCCCCCAGCGCAGTTCCCTCCAGAGGGGTTCTGTGCCCAACTGTGTAGAATTTGAAATTATTGTGAAAACTAATGATGTGTAACCGTGGAGACTGCTCTGGGCCCTCCCCCTTCTCTCTGTCTCTCTCTGTCTCTGTCTCTCTTTGTCAAAAAACAATAAAGTACATATTTAAAAAAATAAATAGGGGCATTCCAATTTCAGGTGCCCCTCTGGTCAGAGAGCTTTCCTTTTTCCAATAAACTTCTGCTTAACCTTTAAAACAATAATTACCGGTATTAAATAAATAAATAACCAGCTCTCTCTCTAGCTCTTAACTTCAACCACACAGCATCAATTAAAACATGACATTTGACCTCAGGCTTAGAAGAAAGGGGGGTGATTGTCCTTGGCTCTGAGAACTTCCTCCAATAAGAATGCAGTACATTTTGTTACTGGTTCTACTGGATTGAGCCTTGATATGAAATCATTCAAATCGTCATCACTCTTGTTGGGGTTATTTTATTGGTCTCTCTGCTTTGTCTGGGGTCCTCTTATCCATTGGGAAAATTGGTTTGTTTTTGTTTGTTTGTTTTCCCTCGCTTATAATGCTGCTGCACTTTATACTGTCAGGCGTGGCTGTTCTGAATGTTTTACAACAAGCATGAAGATCATAACGAGCCCTTACAGTGGAATAGCACCTAGCCATCTAGGAAGGACTTTCACACACATAATTATATTTGATTCCCACCAAAGCCAGGGTAGAAGAGCATAGTATTATGCTTACTTCTTTCAGAGATGCAGTAGACTCAGAGAGGTTAAGTGACTGGCTGGAAGTCACAGAGCTGTGTTGCCTTGTGTAGCAGGAAAATATCGACAAGCAGGCATTTATTCAAGGTATTCTTTATGGAGTAAGAGCAGATTTCCTTGCTGCAAAGCTAATCAGGGATGATGCTACATAGACAGTTAGTTTTCAGTATGCAAATTGCAGTAGCTCAGAAAGACCAAAACACAGACACGGGACCACAGCGCCACGATGGCAACGCTTAGAGCCCAGCCCAGCAGGTTGGTGTTGGGCTCACCCACAAGCAGGTTCAAGAGATGCATCCTCAGCCTGCACCCTACAGAGCAGTGGACAAGCACGCAGGAGCCCACACCCGCGGGTCCGCCCTGCTGTGAAATTCCCCCCAACTCCCCAGTTCATTCTCTCCTCAAAGGGGCCACGGAGCGGGCTGGACAGATCTGGTCGGGCCTGGAGTACTGAGATCTCCAGTCTAACACGCTGGGGGTTCCCTTCTAAGACTCTCTTGTCCTCCCATAAGCCCCCTGGCCTTTTCCCCTCTGTGCCCACCCTCCGTGCTGGTCACAGAGACAGCTGGCCGCGCTCCTTATTTTCCAAGCAACCCACAAATTCTGCTCATTACCAAAGAAAAGAAGGGATCCAGGGTGGCCGGAGGAAAAGCATCTCCTGTTGTGGGGGGAAGAGCCCATGGTGAACTGAAGATGCCCCCCGCCCCTCCATTGCTTGTCTTGCCCCTAGACACTTCCAGGCCCCCCTCCCTCATGCAGACAGTGGGCTCTGACCCCAGCCTTCCAGCCCGTCCTGAGGACTCACCACAAGGCCTAAGAGCTCAGCAGCACAGACTGAGCAGAGGGGAAGTGACCCAGCCCTAGAGCACTCTGGGAAACCCGCTCAGGATGGGCGCCAGACCCCACACTGGGGCTCTAGGAGATTAGAGCACCTGGGTGAGCGGAAAGACAAGGGACCGCAGCGTGTCACTCTGCCCTCCACAGCCTTGGCGTTGGCTTCCCTGGATGGATCAGGCTGTGTGCTTCTGGGAGGCCCCTATTCTAGAAGGTTCCAGCAGGCGGCAAAGAAAAACAGCAGATGCCAAGCACGCACCCATCTGAAAGGATTGGTTTTCCTCCCGTAGGAGAACAACCCAGTCACCTCTTCTCCCGGATGGACTGTCTACAATCACCCACTCCCCAGACGTGGAACGCGACCACCAGGACTTGTCCGGTGACGTCCGTCTGGGAACCCAACGCATCCCAGCACCAGTCTCTTTGAAAGGCCCCCGGTGGGAAGATACAAGTTCAATCTGTCTTGACTAGGGGGGAAAAAATGAGTTTTAAATATGTTGAATCAAAAACATCTTATGTACCACACATCCGTGATCCAGGAAAAACGCCTTGGGATAAAAATTACCCTGAAAGTTGGAAGTATTCAAGGTGCCAATGAACTGGGGGTTTATGCCATAAGCCAGGCTTGAAACACCCTGCCGGACGCCCCCATGTCCCGGGCTGGGCCCCCGAGGACGGGGCTGCTCAGATGGAGGCTTGGTTGCCCAGGGCCCAGCCCAGGCAGCTTCCTCGGGACCCCTCCTTCCTGCTTCCTGGGAACCCAGAGCTCCAACATCTCCCTGCTGGGCTGGGTGGCCAAGGCCCTGTGCAGCCCCACATCCACCTGCGTGGAATGAAACCGGGTCACCACTAATGATGGACGACTATGGAGACGGCTCTGGGCCCTCCTCCCTTCTCTCTCTCTCTCTCTCTCTCTCTCTCTCTCTCTCTCTCTCCCTTTTTCAAACAATAACATAAATCTGGAAGGAAGGGAGGGAGGGGAAGAAAGGAAAAGAAAGGAAAAGAAAAAGAAAGCTCTAGGAACTGGAAGAGATCTGGGTTCTAATCCAGTATGCCAGTAGTTGGCTAGTGCCAAGGATCTTGGACAAAATTCTTCCCCGTCTCTAGTATCTAGTTAGATTTCAGTGACATCCAGGGTCTCTTACAATTGCATGACATCGCTATTTTCTTCCCTTTTAGCTGTTTCTTTCTTTCTAGAGTTCTGCTGAACATGGCAGGGGCATAGTCTTTCCAATCAGCGTGCATGGGTTTGAATCCCAGCTCCACTGCTTTCTAACTGTGTGACCTTGACCGGGTGACTTAACCTCTGAGTGCTTCCATTTTTGCTTCCACAAACTGAAGATAACAGCACCTATTTCATAACCTTGTGAACGGATAAGACGAGTTAATGTGGGCAAAGGGCTTTGTGTAGCTAGCTCCTAGCACAGTTATTGAGCAGTTACTATGTTAGGCTCTGTGCTGGACATGATAAAGGAATTAGAATGCCACAGTCCCTAATCTACAGAATGTTAGCGTCTTCTAGAAAAAATGTTGCTCAGGAAGCCACTCTTAGGCTCACCGGTGTGCATCCCTAAGGGTGGGATTTTGCCTCTGGCTTGGGCTTGGGTGTGGAGCAAACCCCCTACAGGTCACCCCAGCACATGCCAGCTCCCCGACATCTCATTTTTCCCCCTTCCCTGCTTCTCCATTGCTTCTCTGCTCCTAATTCCACTGGAGGCCTAACTTCAAAGCTAGTAGAAATGAAATCTGCAGAAGGGTTTTTCCTCCTCCTCCCTCACCCCTTGCTCTCTCTGATTTTCTCCCCAGTCTCCACTCGTTCGTATTGCATCAGTCGGACTCACAGCCTTGCTCCACTTGCCCGTTTGGGGAGCTGGGAGATCCCTCAATGCCTCTCTGCCCTCCTAAGAACACACTCTGACCTCGCTCTTCCGAGAACCTGACCCAGCCAGAATCTCCTTGGTTAGTGAGGACATCGGCTGCGGGAACATTCCTCTTTGCTTTCCCAGGGGGGTGCATAGAAATTGCTCAGCTCCTGCACAGTCAGCAGGGAAGGTGATTGGAATTAATTTGGGCACTGCAAAATGCAGATGTGTACCCAGACCTGGAATGAGGACACGCAGCTGCTGTCTCAGGGGCCAGCTGCAGCCTGCAAAGGGGCCAATGGAGAAGAAGGAGGCGTTGGCCCAGAACGGGCAGCCCCAAGGGGTCCCATGCCTCATGCTGGAGGTCTGCTCAGGAGGGCTGCTTGATGGATGCTTTTAATAGACGTGCTGGAGTGCTGGCAAGCCAAGTATTCCGCCCAAATGCACACAGGCTGTTAAAGGAATTCCCAACTCCCTCACTAGCTCCTAGATTATGCAAACCACGTGGGGAGGAGTCCTGTGGCCTCCTTTATCAATACCCCCATCCTTGGGCTGGGAGGTCTGGGGGAGGGCAGCCCTAGGGCCCGCACTGGCAGGTTTTGCCATATGAGGAGCTTCAATAAAGAGAGCTGTTGGGCAAACATTTCTGCCTGCTGTGTGCCAGGCCCTGTGTCAGGCCCTGGAGAAACGAAAGCCATTCGGAGCAAACAGAGGAGCCCACAGCCCAGTGGGCAGATAGCTGCACAGAACGCGAAGGAGGCTGCAGGGGCTGTGGGGCGCACACAGAGGTGATTTCTGACATCCTGGTGCTCCTGCTATGCCCTCCCCCCACCCTACACCCTCACCCCTGCAGCAGCCAGCATCCTTATATAGGCATAGGGATGATGTGTTTAAAGAGGACAATCGTGAAGCCCCCAAACCCTCCAAGGCTATAATGGCAACGGTTTAACAATCCTGGCAGATCTGGGGAGGGAGAGTTGGGGAGGGGGTTCTCAACACACCCGGTCTGGCCTGGGTCAGGCTGTCTGGGGCCTGGTCGGTGCCCTGTCCCTGGAGCTGGGTGAGCTGGGTGAGTCCGCTCGGCTCCCCAGCCCGCCTCTCCGCATTCTGTGCTGTTTAGATGATAGGAGGAGTGAGGCAGGAAAGGCGGGGACCTCGGCCCACTGTGCGACACGCCCGCTCCTAATCCACCTAGGTGTGCTCCAGGGAGCACTGTTCACGTTCCTGTCTGTGTGAATGACTACTGAGATAATACCAGCTTTAACGAGGGTAAACAGCAGAGGAAGAACCCTCGTGCTGACGTGTGTGGGTCCAGAGGGATGTCTGGACCGCGGCATTTCCTGACCCTGCGCCAGAAGCCTCATTGGGAAGGCCTGACACCAGCTAGTCAGGAACCAGGTTCCCCTGATGCCTGGCTGCCCCGCAAACGCCGGCCCACCCTCTGCTCTCCACACGCGGTCAAGTTCAGGTCGGGCCCCCTCCCTCGCGCCCTCCAGGGCTGCCACCGCCAGGCGGCGCTTGGCCTCGGCCCCATCCTGCATGCCCGGGGCTGGGAACACCAACTGCACCTCCCGCTCTACCCGCGGACTCCAAGCTCGGGCACGAGGGGCAGGCTGGGGAGGGCTCCGCGCGCGCCCCTGGGCTCTCCGAGCGCAGTGCAGCCACGTGGGAGGGTTAACAAGGACCGCACATACACACACATGCACATGTGCACGCACACACATGCACACACACGCACGTGCACACACACGCATGCATGCACACCCACGCGCGCGCACACCCATGCACACACGCACGCGCGCACACACACGCGCTGGGATGCCGGAAGCAGATTCTAATCCTGATGCGGGGTGGCCCTGGGCAAACAGGTTCATGTCTCTATGCCTCAGTGTCCTCATCTGAAAAATCCACGTGCTGGATTCGAACCGTAGATCTGTGCTCCACGTACTCTTCTGTGATTCTGTAAGTAAATGTTTCAGGTGGAGGAAGGGGACACCCAGTCAAATCATCCGGCAGCCACAACACTTTGCCTCAATAAGAGCCAACAACACGTCAATATAGCATGTTTGGAAAACAAGTTTTATTTCATGTGCCCACTCAAGTCTGTGGGTGAGCAGCTACCCGGACTGTTGTGTTGAGAAGGAATCTGAGGTCTTTTCTGGGTCCATCGTGAGACAGGATGGTTTGGGGTTAAACCCAGAAAGGGGTTTAAGAATCTCACAGGCATAGAATGACATCGGTAGAGAGAGCCCCTCACCCCCAAATCCTCATGAAGCCTCATCCCTGGGTTGCTCCTTTTGTTTTTTATTTTTAAGTTTGGGGGGAGGTATTTATCTTGTCAGCAATGCCTTTGCTCCCCCCCCCCGCAGCCCCCACCTCGTGGCCCTTTATTGGGCCGAAGGGCAGGAGTGGGGGGTGAGGAGGGGTCTCCTGGTGCGGAATTGCCAACAGGGTCGCAGATGAGCGGGTGCAGCCGGCGTTACCGCGCGCACGCCCGTGGCGCCCTGCCGCGTGCTTGCGAACTTGCTGGTCTAGAGAGATTTCCACCGGCTCAGCACATTTCCCAGTGTGGTTGTTGGTCGTGTCTGTTGGCTCCCCACCCCCACCCCGGTCCTTTCCCTTTTTCCTTCTTCCCTTGAGTCAGCACTGCCCATCCCAGGGAAGCAGTTGGGGCGAGGAGGAAAGTACCCAGCCCCCCCCACCCCAGGTCCCTTTGCCTGGTCCCCAGGCCAGCCCCACGCTGCGGGGACCCTTGCCTCTGGCCCTCGTTTCTGCCCAGACCGCTAAATGTCCGCCCTTCAAGGGCCGGTCAAGAGTAAGGTGACCAGATTTTAACATTGGTAAAGCGGGACACCATTGACCGGGGGGAGGGGGTTCTTGATTAAAAATTTGGTCTATCTCCCGCCGTTCCCTAGCTTGTCGTGCATTCTTTCCAAAAATCGGGACTTTTTTAAACTGCCACGGGACGCGGGACAAATTGTTAAAAATCGGGACTGTCCCGCCAAAAGCAGGACGTCTGGTCACCTTAGAAGAGGCACTGGCGGGGGAGGGCTGGTTACTACACTGAGGAGGTGACAGTCACCTGTGGTCCACTCCCAGGGCCTGCCCGTCTGTCTGCGGCTCCTTCCTCACAGACTCCCCCTTTCTCCCCAGCTAATTGAGCCCCGATGACTTCGGACCCTTTAATAAGGGCTTTACATTTACCGCACTTCCTCCTCACCACAGCTCTGAGTAGATCCTACCATAATGGCTGTTACATCAGCAGTGACCAAACCAAACAGTAGTAACAAAATAATAATCAGATAGCAAACCAGTAACTTTCCATCTGGGCATTAAGATTGACAGGGAGGGGAGGCCAGGATGGCTCAGCAGGTGGAGCGTTGCCTTGCAATTTTGCAGAATAGGGATCAAGTCTGGCCCTGGCCCGTGCAGGCCTATGTGCTGAGCTTCAGCACACGTGGTAACCACCAGGATGGCGGTGAAATGAAGCCATGTCACAAATAATGATGTACAACTATGGAGACTGCTCTGTGCCCTCCCCCTTCTCTCTCTCTCTCTCTCTCTCTCTCTCTCTCTCTCACCTTCTCCCAAACAGTGAAATAAATCTTTAAAAGAAGGACTCCTTGAAGAAGTGAGGTGAGGCCTAAGGGCTGAGCAGGGGTTCTCCAGGAGAAGGGTGGGGGGCCAGGGGTTAGGGTGGGGGGCCAGGGGTTTGGAGGGTAGCTGGGGGTTAGAGTCACTGGTTTTGATGTTCCCAGGGCCAGAGAGAGGCTCTGGAATCTTGAAACATCACACAAAGTGAAATACTCTCAGACTACATCTTGTATGATTACATTTATATGAAATATTCAGAATCAGTAAATCCACAAAGAAAGAAAGTAGATTAGTGGTTGTCAGGGGTTGAAGAGAAGGAAGTGTATTAAAAGTGAAAGGCACTTAATAGATTCAGATTTTTTTGGCGGGGAGGAGATTAGACCGTGGTGAGGTTTGCACAACCTTTTGAATATATTATACTAAAAACCACTGAATGTGGAAGCCGAGATGGCTCAGTGGGTTAAGCACTCACTTTGCAGCGCCAAGGACCGAGGATCGAATCCCGGCCCCGGCCCGTGCTGAACTGGGAGCTCCCCTAGTTCAGTTCTCTCTCTGTCACTGTATGTCTCTCTCTCTCTCTGTCAAAAAACAATAAATAAATAAATAAATATTAAAAAAAAAAAATGCTTACTTTGCAGCCCTGGGGACCGAGAATCGGATCCTGGTCCCAGCCCGTGCAGACCCATATGCTGAACTGGGGAGTGCCCCCAGTTCAGTTCTCACCGGGGCAAGACCCTGGCCCAGTTCCTGTCCCGTGCAGCCCCCGCCCACCTGTGGAATGAAACTATGTGGAAAAACCGATGATGTGTAGTTATGGAAACTGTTCTGGGCCCTCCCCCTTCTCTCTGTCTCTGTCTCTGTATCTCTCTCTCTCTCTCTCTATCAAAAACAATAAAAAATAAATAAAAATAAATCTTTAAAAATAATGTTTAAAAAAAAACACAACGCTGAATGACATGGTCTGTGAACTATGTCTGAATTTTAAAAGGAGGGTGCTGAGGCCCCCTAAACAACTGAAAGAAGCTCATGCGAAAGGGAGAGCTGGTCTGGGCCAGGTCCTGTGGGCCCACCGTCAGATGCACTGGATCTGAGGTCTGACGCTAAGGGGCTGCAGGGGCAGACGGGCGCTTGGGGAAGATCACAGCTACAGTGTGGAGAACCCACTGAATGGGGAACAGAAAGACCAGTGAGGAGGCAGCTGCCAGAGTCCAAATGAGGGACCGTGGGGACCTGGACCAGGGGCCGCAGGGAAGAAGAAAAGCCGCATTTGAGGGAGAGACAGGAGGCGGAGTGCGGAGCTGGGGACCCCAGAATGTGCAGGGAGGGCTGAGAAGAGGGAGGCACCAAGGTGACAGAGGCAAATGGCACTGAGGGGGACTAATGTGTAAAGCTGGCGGGAGTTTGGGGGCCATCCTTTCATGATACTAAATGTCTCTATTTTAATCAAAAAGGCTAAAGGGCTTGGTTGAGAATCTAAATTACCCCAGAGACCAGGCTAAATGGCTGCTTTTGCAATTCTTAAATTGTCATAAGAATCTGAAATGATCAGACACTTCAGAGTGCATCCCAAATTATGAGGACAAAGGTAACCAAGGAAAGTGGCCGGAACTGTCCACTCACTGGGCCCAGGCCTGCTAGCTGCTGAGCACAGTGCCCAGCATGAGTGCTGCTTAGTGGACTAGCCTGAGGGAGGGGGCTTCAGGGCCGGGGGTGGAGGCAGTGTCAACCAGAAGGCGGGACAGATCTCCACTAGACAAGTCTGATTCCTCCAAGGACCCACCTAGGGACCCAGGAAAAAGCCTGGGGAGTGAAGGACGGTGGGAAGTTCCCTCAAGTTGCAGAAACCGTGTCTTATTCAAATGTGGATTTGTGGTATCCGGCCCAGTGCCTTGCGTAGGGTCGGTTAGTCGGTGCTCAGTAAACGTTTGTGGAATTAAATGGAATTTATTTAAAAAGAGAGAGTTTCAGGATGCCAGGATAGCTCAGAGGTTGAGCACTTGCCTTGCAAATCGCGAGGTCCTGGGTTCAATTCCCAACCATGGCCTATGCAAACCCATATGCTGCACTATGGTGCAACTGGTAACCTCCAGGATGGTTCGGTGGTGAAGGTTCTCACCTCCCATGGGGAGGCCCCCAGTTTTGTTCCCGCCCCGCGTGGCCCCACATCCTCCTGTGTGGAACAAAGCTGTGTCACAACTAATGATGTACAACTATGGAGACTGTTCTGAGCCCTTCCCCTTCTCTCTCTCTCTCTCTCTCACCTTCTCTCAAAAACAATAAAATACATCTTTAAAAAAGAGAGAGAGAGCATTTCAGCCAATGGGTTGGGGACCAGATATGTTGTTTCCTTTCCAGCTAGACTTTAGTTTTAAGATGGGAGAGAGAAGGATGTAGGTAGCACCATTGAACCTCTAATTATAGGCTTCCAGCTCTCAGTGGGAGGTTTTCTTGTTGGTGGAGAAAAGGTGGGAAGAGCCTTCCCTTTGCTTCTCAAATCAGCCCCAGGGACTCCCCAGCTCCAGCAGTGCATTCAGCCTGTCCTCACTGTGGTGCACTGAGCGGACCCGGGTCACCCCCACCCCAGCCCAGGGAGGGACTTGCTCTGTTCAGTGTAACCTTCAGGCTCCGAGAGGTCCCCAGGCAACACCACTGGCCAGAGGGGACACCTGGTCCACCAACCCTCAGAGCCTGAGCCCCTCACCCTCCACCAGCCCCCAGAGACCCTGAGACTAAAGTCACAGCAAGTAGCTCCCTCTTCTCACCAGCTCACGCCTCCCACCCAGCGATCCCCTTGGACAAACACCTGCCCCGTCTGGTCCCAAAGCTCCCACCAAATCATGTTCATGTTCGGTAGGTCGAGGTGGGGGATGGAAACATCCACAGATTCCCCTTTGAAAAGATCTTCAGTTTGGGGGCTGGGGCGGGGGTGGAAGGAGGCGAAAGGTAGAAGAAATGATTCAGAAATAGCTGAACTTTGAAAAACAGCCGGAAAAATCTCTCAGGCGCTGCAGAGAAGTACATTTTTAAATGAAGCTGTGCCAAGGGACTGAAAAATTGCTTATGAGCCGAGGACATCGGCCCAGGGAGCAGTTGAACTGACCGGGCAGACAGAAGAACTGCTGGGAGGGCAGTTTGTGCAGAGGCAGCCAAGGAAGCTCAGAACACATTCTTAATCACCGAATTCCAGGAGGTCACCGAATTCTACAGCCTCTGAATTCTACGGCCGCTAAAAATGATAGATACCGAATACGACTAAGTACGAGGGCTAGCACATACTGCAGGCATTAAATACTACAGATACTAAATAGTCGTATTTACAGACACTAAATACTACAGATACTAAGCACTGACACTGAATACTACAGATACTAAACACAGACACTAAATATTTCAGATACTAAATACTGCCTGTGCTAAATACCACAGATGCTAAATACTGCATGCACTAATACTGCAGGGACTGAATCGTACACCTCAGACAGAAAATTCTAGCATTATTACTCCAGTAGATGGGGGTCTAAAGACCGATAATGTTTGTTAAAAAAAATAAAAGTAGGGGATGCAGGGATAGCTCAGTGGTTGAGTGCTTGCCTCCCAATTGCAAGGTCTGGGGTTTGATTCTTGGCCCATGCAACCCCCATATGCTGAACTGCAGCGCAACTGGTAACCACTGGGATAGCTCAGTGGCTTGGCGAATTTTCTCGCCTCCCATGCAGGGGGCCCCTGGCTCAGTTCCTGCCCTCACCCTCCCCCAACCTTGGCCCCACGTCCATCTGTGTTTGGAATGAAACTATGTCACAACTAATGATGTACAACTATGGAGACTGCTCTGGGCCCTCCCCCTTCTCTCTGTCTCTCTCTGTCTTCTCTCTCTCTCTCTCTCTCATCTCTCTCTCTCTCTCTCTCACCTTCTCTCAAACAATAAAATAAAAAAAGTAATTAAAAATCAATAAATAGAAGTTTTCGATTCCATTCGCGCTCTCTATGGATAGGAGGAGGCCCGCCCACACGGGTGGACAATCTGCTTTAGTCAGTCTACAGATTCAAATGTTAATCTCATCCCCAAGCACCCTCGCAGGCATGCTCAGAAACACTGGTTAGCCAAATACCTGGGCAACCCAGGGCTGACTCCTGCTGACACCTGAAGCACGACAGTCTTCCAGCTCCCCCTTTCAGATGCAGGTATTTGTCCCCCTGCAGAGAGAACTGGGAAGCTCACCGCTGGGTCTCACTTCCTGAGTCTCTCCCTCCAGGACTTGTCCTCTCCATAAAGGACAGCTCCCCATCCAATGACCAGTAGGTGTGGGGGACATCAGAGCCAAGCCTCTTACTGCTGAAGGGCCATCCCAGCTTTAGATCTCCCCATGGGACCAGCTCATGACTCTTGTCATGACAAGCACTCTTTGACTTATGATGGGGTTACACCCCAATAAATCCCTCATAAGTTGAAAATATCGTAAGTCAAAAATGCATTGACTACACCCAACCCATCGAACATCATAGGCCTATCCTACCTTAGACGTACTCAGAACACTTAACATTAGCCTACAGTTGGGCAAAATCATCTAACACAAAGCCTGTCGTATAAAGCCCAGCATCATGAGTGAGTCTCGTGCTGCATTCGCAGTAGCCCCGGAAAACAATCAAAATTGGAAGTTCAGCGTCTACTGAACGTGTATCACATTTGTACCACAGTAAAGTCGAAAGATCTTAAGCTGACCATCGTTGGTCGGGAACCATCTGTAGATCAGAGTTCAACTTCTGCACAATCCTCTTCCCTCACTCCCTTACAGAGACTGCTCTCAAAGTCCTCCCCAATTGCCAGACACAAATCCATCTCCGAGTGCATCCCATGCGCCCAGCCTCATCAGAGGAGAGAGAAGCTGGGCTCTGAACTGGTGCACGGAGGAGGTCAGATAGGCTCTGCCATGTAATCAGCACCTTCTGCAGGCGGCAGGATGTATGAGGCTGAAATGTGAAATCTGTGATGGAGTGGGGAGAGGGAGAGGATCAGGAGACTGAGATGAAAACCAAGTAAACACTGACCTGACCAATCCACTCATGTTAATAGTTTAGGTCATCTCCAATATTCATTGTGACAAATGAAAAATATTGCAACATGTATCTTGTCCACAGTTTGTTTTTTTTTAATTAAAGTTATTGGGGGTGACTTTGTACAATTCTATAATACATCATCTTTATATTGCATTATGTACTCCCCACCCAGAGTCAGTTCTTCTTCCTTGTCCAGAGTTCTCTGATCATTTTTTAAGGACATACAGGATCCGGCAGAAGTAATGCCCTCTTTTAAGTCATAGAGTGTGCTTGAGTGTGATATTGTTCTGTGACAGAATTACATGCTTATGATTTTGTAATAAAAGATTTGGTGGTATAGATTATCAGCTCATAAGAAAAAGGGAGGTGTTACTTCTACCGGATCCTGTATGTTGACTAATGAAACTATGAATTAAAGAGCATAGCATTTTTGAGGCTACCAGAACATTCCAAGGCCCCTCATCACACTGCATTTAAACAGCATTCTCCTTCAGCCAAACTCCTAAATTTATAAGAGACATGATTTAGGGAAGGTCACTGATTCAGCTGGAGAGTTAATTATTCATTTGAATTGGTCTGTGCAGAAGGCTCCAGAGAGCCTACAAGAATAAATTGAAAAGCTATTAGAACAGGTGAATTTAATAAAGTGGCTCTATGCAAAATTCAGTAGCTTCCTCATCCACTAGCAATAACTAATTAGGAAATATAATGAGGGTGGGTGGGATGTGGGAGCAGAGATTAGAGTCACAATGGCAATAACAATAATAAAAATACCTAGAATTGGCTTTCCCAACAAACGTGGGAAATGGGAAAATTATATCTTGAAATTGTGTAAACGCCTCTAAAACACGTGGAATAAAGAATGACCTGGGAAGGCATGCCATCTCCTCAAAGGGAAGACTGAGTATGCAGTAAAGCAAACTTGTAGATGTCACACAGTCCAATTAAAAGTCCAAGGAGATCAGTTGCTTTGTTGTTAAACATTCCAGGTGTTCGGAAGTTCACTCAGAAGAAATACATAGACAAGAATCGCTAAGAAAAAAAAAAAATCTGAGGATGAATGAGGAGGAACTTTGCTCTCCCAGATATTACACATACAATGAAGCTAAAATAATGGAAAGAGTGCAGCCCTGACGCTAGAATTGGCAGACACATCAGTGAGTCATACTTACAAGCAGGCATATGTGCAAGAATCCAGTATCCAAAGAAGGAGGCATCGCAATCCTCTCAGGAGAGGCTGCTTTGATTTAAAAAATGATATGGAGACAATTCATTACCGATGCAGGAAAAAAATTATGCCTTCTTTCACATCATACATCCAAACAGGTAAATCCCAGGTGAGGAGAGTGAAATGTTGCTCAGGCTTGAATGGTATCCTTTGAGGAAAAAGATATGCGGATGTCCTAACCCCCAGCACCTTCAAATGTGACCTTATTTGGAAATAAGATTGCTACAGATGCAACTAATTAAGATAAGGTCATTTTAGAGTAGGGTAGGCCCCTAAACCAATAGGACCTGTGTCCTTAGAAGACAGAGGCAGAGATGAGAGCTATGTGCTACCACAAGCCAAGGATCATCTCAGGCTACCAGAAGCTGGAAGAGGCAAGGAAGGATCCTCCCCTGGAGATTTCAGAGAGAGCCGGGCCCAGCTATTACCAGACCTCTGGCCTCCAAAGCTATGAGACCATAAATTTCTGTTGGTCAAAAAAAAAAAACCTCCACCACCCAGTTTGTGGTATTTTGCTACAGTGGCCCAAGGAAATGAATACAAATGTATGCCTTAGAATTATTTAAAACATTCTAAGAAAAGCAGTGGAAAATGCATATGCTACCAAAAAGAGTAAGAACTTGGGATGTTAGGATAGCTCAGCAGGTTGAGCGCTTGCCTTGCAGCCATGAGGTCCAGGGATCGAATCCCTACCCCGGCCCATGCAAATCCATATGCTGAACTGCGGTGCAAGTGGTAACTGCTGGGATGGCAGCAAAGGTTCTCGCCTCCCACGCAGGAGGCTCCCAGTTTGGTTCCTGCCCCACATGGCCCCACATCCGCCTGTGTGGAATGAAACCATGTCACAACTAATGATGTGCAACTATGGAGACTGCTCTGGGTCTCTCTCTCTCACCTTCTTTTAAACAATTAAACAAACAACAATAACAACAACAACAAAACAAAACAGTAAGGACTTGATAAGCGCAAAAGCAATGAAAACAATCCAAAGGGAAAATTAATACTTTTTTTAAGATTTATTTTATTGTTTCTAACAGAGATAGAGAGAGACAGAGAGAAGTGGGAGGGCCCAGAGTAGTCTCCATAGTTGCATGTCATCAGTTTTCATTATGGTCTCATTCTACACAGGTGGGTTGGGGCTGTGAAGGTCAAGAACTGAAGTGGGGGGCGTCCCACATGGGAAGCACACCCCAGTTCAGCACATGGGTCCGCACAGGCCGGGGCCAGGATTCAATCCTTGGTCCCTGGGGCTGCAAAGCAAGCACTTAACCTGCTGAGCCATCCTGGCTTCCCCAATACTTTTATATATAAACTTAAATAAAAAATAGCTTTACTAAAACTAAAAGGTAAACAGCACACTGAGATTTATAATCACTACAAAATGACAAGTGGCCATTATTCTGAATATCTAAGAACTCCAAAGCCCCTTTTGAAAATTGGGTGAAGATCAGAAATAACCTGCACAGAATGCACATGACTGTGAACATAAAAGTGCTTAACCTCATTGGTAATCAAATTCACATGAGTTAAAAGATAATTTTCACCTTTCAAATTAACCATATTGCATATAATAGTGCTTAATACTGATAAGGGTATAGTAAAAATTGTATCCCTTCCACAATACTTTTTTTTTTTTTATCTTTTCACATTTATAGAGAGAAATTATCTTTTTGTCTTCAGTGCATAGTTATTTCTATTTTACTTTTTGACAGATAGAGAGAGAGACAGAGACAGAGACAGTTAGAGAACCGAACTGTGGGAACTCCCCAGTTCAGCACGTGGGTCCTGCCTGGGCCGGAGCCGGGATTCGATCCTCGGTCC
>PVKE010000528.1:87499-115707 GCA_004027555.1 Craseonycteris thonglongyai | reverse complement strand
ACTTTTCAAAGTATAAATTTCTTCATTTTTTTAGAATGCAGGCTGGTGTTAGGTATGAAGAGACTTTTAAACACCCACATTCCTTGACCTCTAATACACTGTTGGTGGGATTGCAAATTGGTGCAGCCACTATGGCAAACAACGTGGAGGGTCCTCAAAAATATTAAAAACTTTTGAACTACCTTATGACCCAGCAATCCCACTTCTGGGCGTTTACCTGAAGAAATACAAAACACCAATTTGAAAAGATATATGCATTTTTATGTTCAATGCCGCTTTATTTGCAATAGGCAAGAAGTGGAAGCAACCTAAGTCTCCTTGGGTGAATGATTGAATAAAGATTTGGTCCACGTATACAATGGAATACCTCTTATTCAGCCATTAAAAAAAGAATGAAATCTTACCATTTGCAACAACATGGATGCACCTAGAGGCTATAATGCTAAGTGAAATAAGTCAGACAAAGACAAACACCATATGATCTCACTAGACGTGGAATCTAAAGAAGATAAATGAACAAACAAAACAGAAACAGACTCATAGATACAGAGAACAAATTGTTGGCTGCCAGATGGGAGGGGGTTTGGGGAGCTGGGTGAAAAAGATAAAGGGATTAAGAAGCACAAATTGGCAGTTACAAAATAGCCACGGAGATGCAAAGTACAGCACAGGGAATATAGTCGATAATATTGTAATAATTATGGATAAAGTCAGGTGGGTATGAGTCTTATGGGGGGAATCACTTTGTAAGTTTTATAAATGTCTAACTATGCTGCACACCTAACACCAATATAATATTGAATGTCAACTGTAATTGAAAACTAGAACAATTTTTAAATTTAAAAGCCCTACCCTTTGACCCAGTAGTCCTCCTCCTAAAAATCTATCTTCAGGAAACAGTTAAAATATAGGGAAATATTAATCTACAAAGATGTCTATCATTATATTATTTACAATAATGACAAATTAGAAACAGCCTCAGTATCCAAAGATAGGGCAATTGTTATATAACAACGTAATAAATTATGCAACTCTCAAAGGTGGTGATTTCCATCTACTTAAAGACGTGGAAAATATTCACAATAAAGATGTAAGATTTAAAGGCTCACTGTTATACGTACACCAAGTTATTTAAAACACACATTGGCAGGGAAAGAAAAGGGTTAAAAACAGCCAAAATAGGGGATGGCTCAGCCAGTTAAGCACCTGCTTTGAAGCCCCCGGGGACCCAGGATCGGGACCGAGGATGTGGACCCAGGATCAAATCCTGGCCCCGGCCCGTGTGGACCCATACGCTGAACTGGGCAGTGCTTCCCATGCAGGAGGCTCCCAGTTTGGTTTTTGCCCCCTGGTTTAGCCCCTGACTTGAGGGTTCGTACCTCCCATGCAGGAGACCCCAAGCCTGTTTCCACCCTTGCGTGGCCCCTGCCCACCTGTGTGGAACAAAGCCATGTTGAAAACTGATGACGTGCAACTATGGAGACTGCTCTGGGCCCTCCCCCTTCTCTCTGTCTCTGTCAAAAACAATAAAATAAATCTTAAAAAGACAGCCCAAATAAAAAAATAAAGAAGTTTTCTTTTAAAAGACAAAACAGCCAAAATATTTATCTTTCCTTCCGGACAGTGTGATTTATGGATGGGTTTATTTATTTATTTATTTATTTATTTATTTATTTATTTATTTTGGGGGTATTGTGATAAAATGTATATAACATAGATGTTTTAAATCATGTTTCAGCATATAACTCAAGGGCAGTGAGTATTCACGGTGTTGCGTAACCACCACCATTATCTATCTCTAGAACCTTTTCATCCTCCCATTCGAAAACATAGAGCCATTAAAGAGTGGCTCTCCATCCCCCTCCCCCGGCCCCTGGTGACCTCTACTCCGCTTCCGGCCCATCAAGCTGCCTTTTCTAGGTACCTTATATCAGTGGAATCACACAGTAGTTTTCTTTTGTGGCTTATTTCACTGAGTGCAATGGACTACATGTTTATGTCCCTCAAAATTTCTATGTTGAAATCCTACCCTGCCCCCCAAGGTGAGGTTATTTGGAGATGAGCCTTTGGGGGGTGATTAGGTCATGAGGGTGGAGTCCTCATGAATGAGGTTAATGTCCTTAAAAAAGGGGCTCCCCCCACCAAGGACCCCTGGTCCCTTCAGCCTCATGAGGTTACAGTGACATGACGACCCTCAGTGAGGAAGTGGGTCCTCACTGGACGCAGAATCTGTTTCTCAGCTGCCCCATCAGTGCTATTTGGTCACAGCAGCCTGAGATCCGTCACGTTGTAGCACGGATCTTGGGGCTTCTTGCCCCCCAGAACTTGCATCTCTCCCTCTCCCCCTTTTTGTTCCTCTCCTGATGGTTCACCGCCTCCTTGGTCTAAGTCACCAGTGCCTTGGTCAGACCCTAGATTGCCCAACTCACTGAGGGGCCCCAGACCCAGCGGCCCTGTGTAGGTGCCTGGCAGGCTATGGGCCCTGCCCCTGGCCTAGGTGTGCAGCCCCCGCCCCAGCACTGAGGCTAATACTTTCTGGAAAGACTGGGCAGTACCCACCGAACTCCACCCAGCACCCTCACCACTGCTGGGGAGGCGGGCCCTCAAGATCACTCTCACTACCTTCACGAAAGTGCCTGCTTCCTACCACGTGTACCCTGCAGCCTGGGCAGACGAAAAGACATCCCACTCCATCCCACCCAGCCCCTGCAACTCGTGCCCCAGCTGGGAGGCCCAAGTCAGAGAGAAGGGCTTGGGCAGACGGTGAGTCTCCTGTCCCAGGTCAGCAGGCAAAGGGACAGGGACCGCCCACCTTCCTGCACGGAGCTTCGCCTTGGGTCGTCTTCATCTGGGCCTCTGGGTGTGCGGATGGGGACAGAGCACACAAATGACTTCATGAGATCACCGTTAGCACACACGGGTCACGGTGAGTGCTCGGCAATTATCGGCGGCTATTCGGAATGGTGATTTGAGTCCTGAGTGCCTATCCTCTTACGAAGAGTGAGAGAGCAGAGGGTTCCCCGCCTTGGCTAGCTGCACCCACACGGCTGTCCCCACAGACAGGGCAGCGAGGGTACATGATTCCCTGAGCGGCCACTTCGACCCCAATGTCCCTTCAGCAGCCCTGGTCTAACTGCCATGGATCTCCCCCCGAGGATTTCCCGGCTACGGAGAATCACCAGGCATGATCTGACCTCCAGGGGAAGGAGGGTGTCTGCAGAATTCTAGGAAAGGCGGTTATGGCACCCGGTAGAGCCAGTGCACGCCATGGGTATTGGCAACCCCAACGCAAAGCCAAGGTGTGGAGCCCTGGGTCCTGCCAGGAAATCACAGAACAAATGTTTTCACAGGGGAAGTCGCGATGGCTCTAGTCTTACAGCCTGAGGTCCCAGGATCTGAGCTGGGGTGTGGCCCCCAGTTCCCTATTCGGTTCTCACCAGGGTGAGCTTCCCATGCGGGAGGCCAGGCCCAGTTCCTGCCCTGAGCAGCCCTGCGCCCACCTGCGGAGTGAAACCATATCAAAAACTAATGGTGTACAACTATGGAGACTGCTCTGGGCCCTCCCCCTTCTCTCTGTCTGTCTGTCTCACTCTCTCTGTCTGTAGAAAACAATAAAGAAAAAAACATTTAAACAAATGTATTTACAGCTAAAACTCTCTTTTCACTTATTGTTATGTATATGGGTAGAAATAGCTTCTGGTAGACAGAGAGATTAGAGATAGAGACAAAGATAGATAGAGATAGACATGATAGAGCTAGTGAAACAGAGATAGAGAGATAGGAAGAGTGAGAGAGAGAAACAAAAATATGTGACAAATTAATTTATTTTCAAATTAATAATTTATCATGAAAACCTGGCATTATTGAGTACACGAGGGAAGCTTTAACATCATCCAAAGAACATGTGAAAATGGGTGTCCTTTTCTTACCACATCATTTGAAAAAAGAGATCATATTTTACCCTAAAAATGTTTGGTGTAGCTGCAAAAAAAAGGTGTTTTCAAATACAAGAGAGTTCCTTTTTTTTTTTTTTTTTAGATTTATTTTATTGGTTTTTGACAGAGAGAAACAGAGACAGAGAAAAGGGGGAGAGTCCAGAGCAGTCTCCATAGTTGACATGAATTTTTCATTTAGTTTCACTCCACAGGCGGGCACAGGGCTGCGCAGGGCATGTGGGTCTGCATGGGCCGGGGCCGGGGCCAGGATTCGATCCTCAGTCCCTGGGGCTTCAAAGTGAGTGCTTAACCCGCTGAGCCATCCCAGCTTTCCCAAGAGAGTTCCTTAAATAGGCCCCAGCGGCAGAGCTGGGAGCCCTGCTCTGGTCCTAGCACAGGTGGCCAAGGGGTCTTAGGAGGGTGTCATCTTGTTTTCATCACTTGTGAGACTGGAATGGGCACAATCGCCCACCTGTGATTATTGCAAAGACCACCTGTGATAAGAGATGCAAAAGGGCTTTCAAAGAGCCCTGCCCGGGGACATAGCTCAGCGGGGTTGAGCGCTCGCCTTGCAACAGCAAGGTCTGAGGATCAAATCCTGGCCCCGGCCTGTGCAAACGCATATGCTGAACTGATTGCCAGGATGGCAGTGAAGGTTCTCGCCTCCCGTGAGGGGCACCCCTGGTTCAGTTAGGGCCCCACATCCACCTGTGTAGAACAAAACCAGGTCACAACTAATGATGTGCAACTATGGAGACTGCTCTGGGCCCTCCCCCTTCTCTCTCTCTCTCCCCTTCTCTCTCTCTCTCTCTCTCCCTCCTTCTCTCAAACAATAAAATACAGAAAAATAAATGACAAGTAAGCCACAGTGTCACACGCTCTGTCTCGTAAGTGGATGCTGACCCCTAAGTGTGTCCGGGACTGAGAGAGGATCTCACTGTCCTGGATGAGTGAGGTCACTGGGGAGAACTCCAGCCTTTAACCTGAACTTGAATGCTAGATGGCACATGGGGAGACAGGAAGGACAATTTGAAAAGGACAAGGCTCTGCAAAAAGGAACACTGGTGGCATGTGCAAGAGACCGCAACCAGCAAGCTATTCTGTTTGTGTGTCACCTTGTCCTTGGGGGCCCTTTCACATGCGTCACCCCAGGAGATGACTTGTCCTTCACAAGCCCAGCAAAGCCCTGGGACAGGTGGCCTTCAGTGAGTCCAGCAGAATTCAACGAACTCCCGTGTAAATCATTTCAGGGTACGTGGAAAAGAATAAAAGATAGTTCTGTTCACCCTCGAGGACAGAGAATTGTCCTTCTGTCACGTGGTCCCTGCAGGAGATTCGGGGACTCCGTGGCAGTGAAGTCCTATGGGGGCCCTGGGCAGCATGGCCACGTCTCCGGGGAACTGGACTAGCCCTCTATCCAGCCGCTCCCCCTGGGGGCCCTGGGGGCTCGCAGTGTCCTGCGCAGAACTGGTTCCCGGGCTCGGTCAGCCTGCGTCCTTCACGTGCCCCCGATGAGCACTGACGCTCACGTGCTGCCCATCACCTGCTCTGAACCAGAAGCCCAAGCGATGGCAGAAGTGCCTACCAGGCATCCGCGGCTGGGCCACCGGGTTGCACGCCATCATTAGATTCTGGAAAGGAAGAGGCAGCAGGACGGGAGCCAGAGACACAGCACACGGCACACAGGTGCGTCACTTCTCCACGGCTCCACCGTGCGCAAAAGGATGTCTGGGCATCTTTTCTTGGCCCGAGAGCAATAAAAGCAGCCTCAGCCTGGCCCTTCAGATGCCAGTGAAGGCTGAGTGGCAGAGAGCAGGTGTGAGGTTACCACCGGAGACAAACTGAGACAACCAACTTCTCTTGGGCACCTCGAAGTCAGGAGACATGGCTACTGCCCCGATACAGCAGTCAGTCTATGAAGGTTCAGGAACCTTCCAAGTTGCGTGGGCAGAGGCCTGCCCGTCGCTTTACAAAATGGGAGTTGTGGGGATACTAAGCAAAGGAGTGGCTATTGGGGTCAGTTGGAGGACATAATATAAGGCTGGGTGGTCAGCACGCATTGTGACCCATGTGACCGCCTGCCTGAAGTTCAAACACATGGTCAACAGGGGGGTCTCTGGACCCTGAGGATCTGGGCTCTGAATTTTTCGTTGGAAGGGGAAGCCGGAATGGCTCAGCGGGTTAAGCGCTCACTTTGCAGCCCCGGGGACTGAAGACCGAATCCCAGCCCCAGCCCTTGTGGACCCATATGCTGAACTGGGGTGTGCTTCCCATGCAGGAGGCCCCCAGCCCGGTTCCCGCCCTACGTGGCCCCCGCCCACCTGTGTAGAACGAAACCTGATAAAGTTCAACTATGGAGACTGCTCTGGGCCCTCCCCCTTCTCTCTGTCGCTCTCCATCTCTGTATCTCTCTGTCTGTCAAAATGAATAAAATAAATCTTAAAAAATAAATGAATAAATAAATAAATTTTCTGTTGGAAAACCCCTTTTCAAGGCAAAACGTACAGAAGGACGTTTGGAAGTACTTCAAAGAATGGATTTGTATGCCCTCACTTTGTAATGGAGGAAGCTGCAAATTCCTCTCAAGACGCTCTCTAGAGGAAGGGTCTCTACATGCCAGATCAGAGAGCAGTGCTTCAAAAAGACCAAGTAGCCAAACAACCGACAAACAAAGGAACAGCCTGCACACAACCTGAAGCTTCTTCATTTAAAGGAAATACCTGTGAGGCAGGCTACTGTGTCACCAAAGAGGAACATATTACTGAAACTAGATAGTTTTGACTGATGGCCGTCAGTCTTGGATGTCAATAGAATTGTTATTGTTGTGGTTTTTTTAACTAAGCAGTCTGTGCCTCCACTTTCATGTTTAATTCAAGAAACATTCCATTTCCTGAAACATCAGGCTCTAAAGTGAAGAAGTGAGCACAACTCTCATTACATAAATGTTCCCAAGGCCAAGGGTGAATGGAGCTGCCCAGATAACTCAAGGTGAGCTGTTCCAAAGGAGGACACAGGCAGGGACTCTGCTTGTCGAGAAAGGTGGATGATTTATCCTATTACTTTTCAAGAAGAACTGTGCAATAACTTTCCAAGCCGTTGAATGATGTTGGAAGTGTCCTGGGTTGCTAAAGCTGACAGAAAAAATATCTGGATCTAAGGAAACCTGGCAAAGCTATCTAAACGAACACCAATTTTCATCTCCTCCAAACGTCCAGATGCATTTTTGAAAGTTAATTTATAGGCATTTGTGTCTACTAGGAAAAAAAGTGTTTGGTGAGCAGACAGAGTTGGCCAAAACAGATCAGCTGGAGGGTTGTGGATAATCCATGTACTCCCTCAGTGAAATATCTTGCTCCCTCCCCAGTATACAAACCATGCTGGGGAAGACATGTTGCCAAGCTGCTGCAAGAACATCTCAAACTCAAGTCGCAAGGTAACCGGAGATAAAGCCCCCCAGCCTTTAGTTCTGTCCAAACAAAGGGGAAGCCGGGATGGCTCAGTGGGTTAAGCGCTCACTTTGCAGCCCCGGGGACTGAGGATCGAATCCCGGCCCCGGCCTGTGTGGACCCACATGCTGAACTGGGGTGTGTCTCCCATGCAGGAGGCCCCCAGCCCAGTTCCCGCCCCGCACGGCCCCCGCCCACCTGTGTGGAACAAAACCATGTTGAAAACTAATGATGTACAACTATGGAGACTGCTCCGAGCCCTCCCCTTCTCTCTGTCTCTCTCTGTCTCTGTCAAAAACAACAAAATGAATCTTAAAAAAAAAAAAGACCAAAAGAAGGTTTAAATATTTTCATGGCCTCTGCTTTATCCACCTTTGGACCAATTAAGGGTGTTTGTGAGCATTGTTGGTTTCCCAAGATACTGCAGTGAAATAGCCTTAGCCCTCGATCAGCAATAGCTCCAAAGAAGGCATCATTTATTTTATCACCATACTGGACTACGGAATCAAGAACCTTGGTCTAAGTTTAGCTCTGTCTCTGGCCTACTAAGTACTTACTGTTTCTTCCTTTGCCCCTTTATTTTTCTCATTCAGAAATTATTTAGTCAATGGGGAAGCCGGGATGGCTCAGTGGGTTAAGCGCTCACTTAGCAGCCCCGGGGACCGAGGATTGAATACCGGCCCCGGCCTATGCGGACCCATATGCTGAACTGGGGAGTTCCCCCAGTTCAGTTCTCTCTCTGTCTCTGTCTCTGTCTCTGTCTCTCTCTCTCTCTCTCTCTCTGTCAAAAACAATAAAAATAAGTCTTAAAAAAGAAGTTATTTACTCGACACCTACTATGTGCCAGGCTCCATTCTAGGACCAAACAAGAGAGCTAATGTTTCTCTCATTGTACATTTGAACTAGGGGAAACAATTTAAGACAGATAGGAGTCCTAGCAAAATAAAATAAAATGCACGGGGTCACAGAACTCAGTAATGGGGGGCAGGATAGAAGGGAGGGGGAGAGTAGACCTACTGTAGTCAGGGCAGAGCTCCAGGAGCTAGCGAGAGACAGTGGAGATCTGGTGTGAAGCGAAAATCTGAGGGAATAGCTGTTCAGGCCAAGGGAACAAATAAACACAAAGACTCTGACGTGGTAAAAAAGCCAAACAACTGAAGGAAGGCCCGTGTGGCCAAAAATGAATGGAAGGGAGACAGTAGATAAAGATAAGGTAGGAGAGGCGACCGGGGCTAGAGAACTTAGGTCACTGCACACTTTGGGAAGGAGCTGAAATTTCAGTTACAGTCAGATGAGATGAATAGATAAGAAAAATGTGATGTATTCATACATAAGGGATTACTATTCACATTCGCCCATAAAAAATGAATGAAATCTTGCTATTTGTGACAACATGGACGGACCTTGAAGGCCTGCTAAGTCAAATAAATTAGAGAAAGACAAAGATAATATGATCTCACTTATATGTGGAAACGAAAACAACAGGCTCGCAGATATACAATATAACTTGGTGGTTGGGGGTGGGGGCAAGCAGGTAAAGGAAATCAAAAGGTACCAACTTCCAGTTATAAAATATTTAAGTCCTGGGGACGTAATACTCCGTATGGCGACCGGCGTTAATAATACTGTACTGCAAATCTGAAAGCTACTGAGAGAATGGATTTTTTTTAAAGATTTATTTTTATTGTTTTTTGACAGAGAGAGAGACAGACAGAGAGAAGGGAGAGGGCCCAGAGCAGTCTCCATAGTTGACAGCATTAGTTTTCCATATAGTTTTACTCCACAGGTGGGTGCAGGGCTGTGCAGGGCAGGAACTGGGCCAGGAGCCTCCTGCATAGGCCCCAGCAAGAACCGAACTGGGGGCACACTCCAGCTCAGCATGTGGGTCCTTATGGGCTGGAGCCAGGATTCGATCCTCGGGCTCCAGGGCTGCAAAGCGAGTGTTTAACCTGCTGAGCCATCCCAGCTTTCCCGAGAATGGATTTTAAAAGTCCTCATCTCAAGGGGAAAAAAAACCTGTCGCTGTGTATAATGAGGGATATTAACTAGACTCATTGTGCTGATCATTTTGTAATATATACAAATATTGAATCGTTACGTTGTAAACCTGAAATAAATATAATGTGGTATGTCAATTCCCTCAACTTAAAAAAAAAAAGTGAGCTGAGAGAACACTGGAAGGTTTTAAGCAGGAACTAAGCCATCTCAATCACGGCACAGATTTAATGAGGAGTAAGTATATGTGAAGGTTGCTGCATAGAATAATGAGACTTTCTCTCAGGGGAGTTTCAAGGACTAGGGTCATCCTGGGGCCAAACAATAATGAGCTGACTGATCCATGCCACCTCCTCTAGCCCAAACCCCCGGTTCTAGACTCCCCTGGACAATTTTATGGGCTTAATCTACAACTGGACTGTTCCAATGATGGACATTAAAATTCTTCCTTCAATTCTGCCAAAAGCTGATGCCTTGGGACATTTACTCATCTGCCTCCACGTACCCTTCTGGGCTCTACCAAAAGCTATTATACTCCAAGAATTCTCAGGCAGGTCAGTCCGTTTCCTTCAGCTACTCATCTGACTTTAAAGTTTTTATTACAGAAAACTTCAAATGTTCACGAAAGCAAAGAATACTGTAACAAATCTGTTTATTCATGAGCAACTTCAGCAACAACCAACACATCATCCATTTTGTTTCCATCTGACAATTCTGATTTTCTTGACCAACTAGCCATTAGGCTTAGAGGTGTAGTCTGGCCAGCTCAATACTAGCAGCTCACTTGAGACATCCCATTTCTACCAATACAGCCTAATAGCCCTATTGTATTTGTGGTAGCCATACTGTTTCTTCCTAATAGGAATTCAGTTGCCTCAAATTCTCCCGCCAGAACTTGTGCAGTAGAGTTGTTGGGCCCACGTGAAGGAATTTACATTTGTCCCGTGACTTTCGCCGTAGCAGATTCAGTCCATTCCTTCTATCATCTCTCCTGACCTCAACTCTAATATGCACCAGCCCTCCCAGCTTTGAGACACCTATGAATTCTGAAAAGTAAAGAAAGCCACCTCTACCCTCTCAGGTTAAACATGGAGAAGGAATTAGAAAAAGACTTCAAAGCCGGAAAAGATCACACAAACCCTTAAGCAGGGTCCTGGAGTTCAGAGATGGGGGGATAGAAGGAAGACACCCAGACCAGAGTCAGGGAGGAGCTACAGGAGTGACAACAGCTCAGCAGATCTGAGGGGAACTCTCTAGGCCTTTTCTACAGATGAGGAAACCGAGGCCCCGAGAGTCTGTCTGGTTCAAGGCCATCGTGAGAGAAAGGCAGGTCAGGCCTCTCTCCACCTAAGCCCTCAGGGGCGGCTGTGGTCATCACTGGCCAGGTTCACGTCAGTGGCCCTGCAAACGGATTTGTCAACTACCTCACAATAACCCGCTCATTTGGCAAAAAATGATCAGGCGCTGCTCTCTGCCAAGCCCCACGACCCTCAATTACGTTCCGAGTTTCTCCCACTCAGAGATGAGGCTGGAAATCATTTTTTCTCTGCTCTTTCTTAATCGATTCTGCAGTCTACAGGACTGTAACTGAATTAGAGTTAGGGATGTCAAAAATGTTCATAAATAATACAGGATTCGCATGAATTAGAAATGAGAGATAGTTTATTATTCAAAAGCCACAAAATATCTTACTCGGACAAGACATAACAAACTATACAGCCTAAAAATTCAGCAGTAAAGACTGCATTTTACAACTGTGTCCATTTGAGAAACAGAATTAAAATGGGGAATAACTGCAGACATGATGATCTGGACAATGAGCAAGAAGCATCGCGATGTCTTTCTGATGTTTCTCTCGGGTTAACACCCCAGGTGGGGACCACAGTTCAGCCGTGCACAGCCCACGGGGCCCCCGCCCCCGACAAAGGGGCCGTGCACTCGGGGGGCTTCTCTCCCTCAGTGAACGACACCGCGGGGGTAGGAGGGGAAGAGCCCGGGAGCTTCTCCACGAAGCGCCCACTCCACCTTCTCAGCCAGGCTGCTGGCGTCAACTGTCAAACCATTTGCTCCTCTTTGCAAGAGGCACTCCTTTAGAAGGTCCCAGTAACTTCTGCTTATATTGTTCGACCAGCTGGTTGAAGCGAGTTTCTGTCTTACTTCCCTTTGCTTTTCTCTTGGGCACCTACAAATGAAAGGGAAGGAGACACAAGAGCATTAGTTTCAAGCATTAAATATCACCTTACCTTAAAGCCACCCAAGGGGGAAAATACGCAGGTAGAGATCTTGTCCACAAGAGCAGGTGGAACTGAGCAGGTGTCCCTGAGGCCGCTCCCGAGTGCTGAGGCCGCTTGCAGGTGAGTGGGCCAGAACACGGACGTTCTCAGGCCTCGGCCTCCCCAAGACCCCGGCTGACAGGATTGGAGACAGAGCTCAGTAAGGCAGTGAGCTACAGTCAGACGCTGCCCAGACTCACATGCGAGACTAACGCTTCTTATGCCCTTAAAAGAAAGGGAACAGGAAAGGGGAAAAGAAAGCTTGCCCTCAACTGTTTAAGAACTGAAGACTATCATTTTTTCCTAAAAGAATCTAGGGCTCCTTGGAAAAACGGCAAATGCCAGGACCGGGGAAGAAATAGGTAAGATGAGCTGGGACAACTGGTCGTACTAGACAGTAAGGACACTAACTAACACAGGGTCGTGTACAAGGACTTGGAAGTCAGCCTGACGGGCCTTCTGCTGATCTAAAATTGGATAAAACTAATGACTACATTTGATGAAAACACATCAAGTATATAAAAACTTAGGAATTCATAATACTAAAGATATCTTATTGGTCACCATAGGAGGTTGATAGGGCACCAACTCATTATTCTAGAAATTGATAAAGAGAAAAAAATTAAGCATTTATCCTGCCTCTCCTACACAATTGTTATTTCATGGTAACCTGATAATTGAAAGATTCTTTTTTGCTAGAATTCTACTAAAAATGCAAAAAAAAAATAGATAAAATTAGAAAATCAGCATTCTACAACCCATACTGAAATAGTGGGTCCAGATAACAACCATCAGTGGGTTATAAAACCACTAGGTGAGAGGCTGATGGGGACTTTACAAATGGCAGGACAAGGCAGACGATCCCTAAATCTACTAATAAATCTGAACATCACCAAAAATGCGACAACCAGACACTATGCATCTTATGTGATGCAACAGAAAGCACACAGCATCCCCTATGAGATACTTATGCCAAGAAAGCGGAAGCTGAATCTAATCGCACCTCCAGATCTAGTCGCCAGTGTGTAGGCAATCAGGGGTGTTTCAGGAACAAGTCAAATGACACCACAAGGAAGCAAGCGACCAAACTCAAAATGTAACACACACTAAAAGGCAAATGACCTGGTTCCTCCAACAAATTAAAACATGGGGGAAAAGCGGCGGACAAGGAAGACTGGACATTATAGGAAGAAAAAAAACAATTTACAAAAGAGAAAAACCAAATGTAATATGTAGACTCTGGACCCTGATTCATATACCAACTATAAAAAATACCCATTTTCGCCGGGGCCTATGCAGGAGGCTCCTGGCCCAGTTCCTGCCCTGCGCAGCCCCGCACCCGCCTGTGGAGTGAAACTATATGGAAAACTAATGCTGTCAACTATGGAGACTGCTCTGGGCCCTCCCCCTTCTCTCTGTCTATCTCTCTCTCTCTCTGTCAAAAAAAACACACAACTATTTTTGAGGCAATGGGGACATTTTAATATGGGCTATGTATTGAGGGCTTCTTACTGGTTTCATTAGATGTGATAAGGGCAGTGAATGGGAGTGTGTGTGTGTGTGTGTGTGTGTGTGTGTGAGGGCTTCTTACTGGTTTCATTAGATGTGATAAGGGCAGTGAATGGGAGTGTGTGTGTGTGTGTGTGTGTGTGTGTGTGTGTGTGTGTGTGTGTGTTTAAGGCTTGAAGCAGTTTGCTTTAATGTACTGGGGGCGGGCAGCCTAGATGGGGACCAGAGAACAAGGTAACTACTGAAGCACAGTAAGGTGTGCATGAGGGTGTCTCTGCTCCCCCTTCAGGACTGTGCACCTCACACCCTCTAAACGCTGCAGGCTGACGCCCTCTCTGACAACCACGCAGGGCACAAAAGTGCCCGCACAGCTGGTCACACCCAAGCTCCGCGTCCCACAGACTCACCTGCTTGGGAGATAATTTCTGCTTCTCTGGCTTCCACTGGTTCATCTGGGGTTTGGGCTTTTTGGGAGGGACAGACTTCACTTTGCCTTTGTCCCGCAACCTGAAACAAAACCATCAGCTGTCACCCTGAGTTCTTCCTCTTATTGGCACCCCTGAGGTTCTCTCGGCTGGGAAGACAAAATGCCTTTCCTTATGCTGGCTTTTCCTAAGCCCACGATAAATCTTCTAAAAAGGGACACTGCATCAGAATGTCCTGAGGCTCAACATTTGTATTGTTGTTTTTGTTGTTGTTTTGGCTTAAAACCTTGAGAGAGCCCCAAAACCTTTGTTTATTTAACCAATATGTTTCTAAAGATCGACTTTTGTCACAAACTGCGGGAACCCCAAGTAGGAGGGCCTCTGCTGAAGACGGTCAGGACAGAAAAGGATGGCATGAACGCCTGCCCTGAAGCTCCTCCCAGTCGTCCCGGCCTCCACGTGGTCCAGGATTGACATTTCTGCTCTGCTTTACCCTTAAAATGTGGGGTTTGCACAGGGCCAAGCACCCCTCTTATCCGAACAAAATCCACTGAGAGGAAAGGAGCTAAGCAAAAGCAAACCCTCTTAGCAGCCACCGCGGTTCTGTGCCGCCATCCTGCACCTCACCTCAGCTTGGGGCCTCGGTGTGAGGGGAGCGCCAGGACCTTCCTCCTCCTCTTCCCGTCAGGCAGCTGCACCTGCTCCACTTCAGCCCTGGTCTGGAAGCCCGTCCACGCCACAGAGCCCGCCTTCTCCTTCTGCGCCGGGGAGGCCTGACTGCGCTCCCGTGCGTGGTTGTGAACTGCTTTCGGCTGCTGGTCTTTTCCAAGCTCTGGTTGCTCCCGCGGGGGCTCACTAGTTGCAGACTTGGATTTCACTTTTTGCTGCATAAAACAAGAGATACCATCTGGTTTCTGGATGAGGATTATGTGCTGGAAACACTCAGCAGAAGAGAAACCTTATGTGCGCTTGGTTAAAAAAAAAGGGGGGGGGGGAATTCTTCTCCCCAAAACCCAAAAATGAGACTATAGAAAGTGAATACAAGTAGTTCACAGGCCCTGGTATACGTAGTAACAGACGGTTACTGGGTGGAGCACAAAATAACCATTTCTATTTCTACTTCCTTATGCAAAAACAGGGGGAAAGCACATGCCCAGGAGTTGAAAGCCAGTAGGGAAGAAAAGGCTAGAGACGTGGGACAATCACCAAAGGCATAACAAATGTGCAGTGGGCATACCAAAAAGAGAAGAAGGAAACAGAAGAAATACTTGAAGTAACAAAGGCTGAGACATTTCTAAAATTAATGACAGACTCTAAACCACAGATCCACGGAGCTCAACAAATAACCAACAAGATAAACACATTCACGAGACCTACACCTAGGCATATCATATCAAACTACAGAAAATCAGAGATAAATCCTTGAAAGAAGGCAGGGGGAGGGGAATCCCTTGCCTACAGAGGAATAAAGATGATTACATTGGATTCTCTTCAGAAACCATGTAAGCAAGATGAGAATATAGTGAAATATTTATCCAGTACAATTATCCTTCAAAAGTGACTAAGAAATAAAGATTTTCTCAAACAAAAATTAAAGAAACCTCTCACCAGTAGACATGCCTTGCAAGAAATGCTAAATGAATTTTTTCTGAGAAGGACATGCCCTAGGTCAGAAATTCGAATCTACATAAAGAAAGGAAAAGCATTAGAATAGGAAAAAATGAAGACAAGAAAAAGATGTTGTGAGAAGTAAGGCATAAAGGATGGTACAAAATTATAACATACTAAAGTGGAAAAAAAAAAAGATTCGCCTGAAATTAATGTAGTGTTACTTTGCCCTTCTCACCTTAAAAATCTAGATAGGCACATTAATATGCACACATCTATTATATGCCTGTTATGTGTCAGTTTCTGCTTCTCAGTGGTAAAGGTACAGTGGAAAGAATGGTATCTGCTGTTCTGGACTCACAGCCTAGTGGAGGTAAGAGACACACACAAAAATAAAGCGAAGCAAAACACCGAAGATGTGTTTAAGAAAGTTCAAGAAGGTACAAGTAAAATGAGGTCTTATCGCTTTTGAGACAGGTGGGAAAATGCTACTTGAAGAAGCTCATTTGATCTGAATATGGAAACCCAGTCAGGTGAAGGGGGCACTTTCAAAAAGCAGTATGGTACATTGGTGTAGGCAGCAAATAAAGCCATTTGACTTTATTTGTAGCTTCAGACCACCTCCTGAAGCAATGGCTTAAGGTGGTAAATAATTCTACACCTAGGATAATAAAGATGCCTTGAACAATAACCAGGTCCCAGGTTTTCCAACCCAGGGCCATTGTATTAACCACCGCACCTGTCCTATTGGCCATGTTCATGGTATCCCCCACAAAGACTGCAAATGTTTGGTATATGAGGGTTGTCCAGAAAGTATCCAGCCATGTACCTGTTCTCACTAGACAGACAATGGCTGGGTTTTCTTCCAGACAGCCCTTGTATATGCAAGTTAAGCTATAACAGAGCTGTTCAGCGTTATAGTTTTAAGAATAATCTGGTCCTGTGTGCCCTGGGGCAGGATGGGTAAGAGAATGAGGATTGACTGTGTGCTGACCATGCATGCGAGCCAACTTACATGTATCATCTCATGTGATCCTCATCCATGTGAGGCAAAGGCTGTTAATCCCATTTTATAAACTAGAAACTGAACCTGAGAGACTTTCTGCCAAAGGACTCGGAAGGCGGCAGAGGCTGAGTTTGAACACAAGTATTCCTGCCCCCAACGTCCCTCTTCTTTCCTCTACACCACCCTAGGTTAGAAACAGTACCAAAACTATCAGGCATCACACTTCTGGAGCCATCTAAGAAGATAAAAGGATGATGAAAGAGAGCTGAAATCTACAGGTAATGCAAAACTTTAGTCTTGGCCATTTATTTTGATCAGGAATCATCACCAAGCACCGCACAAGAAGCTCTGGTTGGTAACAACATCAGCCTAATTCTCCTCTCCTCTCCTCTCTTCCTCTCCCCCTTCTGTGCAGCTACAAGGCTGGCAAGCAGAGGAGACAGTGGCCTGGAGAGTTCTAAGAACCACAAACTGAACAAATCAGAAGTTTAAATACGGCCTTTAAAAATTGTTTTAATGGAACTGTACACTTAATAATAGTAAGTTTATATTATGTGTTATGAACCACAATTAACAAAAATAGAGAAAGCATTTCAGTTCTGTACCTGGCTGCGTTGAATCCTCTGTTCCTTTATTTTAAGTTTCCTTCGATCTTCCAAAGAGAACTCCACTATTGGTCTCTGTCAGGGGAGACAGAATGTCATTCATAGATTTCTTGACCGCTGCGTGCAATGAGCTGAGCTGCACCCCCCACTCCCACTTGCCCTCCTTTCTGCAATTCAGAGGTGATGGCTCACCCACTCTACTTAAAGGTAGGAGGCAGTTCTGCATGCTGTCTACCCAATTTAGAGCCCCTCCAATCACTGTATCACCTGTATCACTGCTCAGTGCCTCCACTGACCTGCTACTTATTCCCATCACTCAAAGGTCAGAGGGCACTGGACATGAAGCAGAGGGAGGAATAATTTCTGCACATGGCTCTCAGGAGCGGCTCTCCCCACAGGATGAGGCTCACCTTCTGAGGCCCAAAGATCTCCGGGTTGTTGTTAACGTGGCGTAGGGCTGTCAGGGCATGCTCATGCTCCTGGAACTCCGCAAAGGCGTAGCCCAGGGATGGCCCCTTCGTTTTCCCATGCACGCCTCTGAGGTCCCGCATCACCCTACACTATGAGAACCATAAAAAGAATCAGTAATTACAGAACGCGGAGTCCTAACAGAGTCAACAAGAAAGCAAGTGACTGGGACAGACTCTTCATCTATAGCTCCATCACACGAGCTATGCTGAAATAACACTTATGAAAGCCTATCTGATTAGAATATACTTATTGAAAGCACAAAACGAATTAAATAGCTATTTTCTCGCTTTCTAAGAGTTTACAGACATCAACACAGATCTACAAATAAGCATATAAAATAAACTTTCCAAGGGAAAATTGTAATAACTGCTAACAGTACATACAAGTTGAGCGGTCCATGGTACTTGAAAGTGTACATTAAGATATCACTGAGGATGAAATGCTGTCGATGAATCTGTCACTGAAGAAACCACTCAGAAAGAAAATTATTGCAGAGGGAAAGGAAGAAAGCCTGATGGCTTTAGATTAGAAAGACACTTCAGGGCATGGGGAGGAGCCTGCTCCACATGCAGACTCAGAGATACAGGAAGAAGCTTCAGCTGTCTTTGCTTAGAGCTCAGATCCTCCCTGACATGATGTTTCCTTGAATCCTTAAACTGGATGTAACAGGCATCCTGGGGCACCGAGGTACAGTAGGGAATTATGGGGAAACTAATCGTTCACATGCCACTACTTTTAGAAGCTGCAGTTCTCATTTAATGGAGAGGTCCAGGCATTGGGGACACAGGATGCTGTATTTGGTATACGTCCAGTATCTACTGTGCCTACAACTGTGCCATGTACTGTAGGGAAATCAAGAAAAGCATAAAATGAGGTCCTGTCCTCAAAAAGCTTATTATCTTGCTGAGACACTATCCTTATACACATGAAAAAATTAAAAATAAAATGCAATATAATGCAAGTATTGTAAAACACATAAATTACTCTAAACGATGACAAGCTTTATATGTATAGACACTTATTAAGTACTGTGGATACTGACGAGAAATTACACAACTGACCCCTATACCAGTAACAGTCTGAATAGTTTTACCAAGAGCGGTGTCAGAAATATGCTGAGGGGAAGCCGGGATGGCTCAGTGGGTTAGGCGCTCACTTTGCAGCGCCGGGGACCGGGGATCGAATCCCGGCCCTGGCCTGTGCGGAACCATATGCTGAACTGGGAGCTCCCCCAGTTCAGTTCTCTCTCTGTCTCTGTATCTTTCTCTCTCCCTGTCCAAAATAAAATAAATAAATAAATATTTAAGGGAAAAAAAAAGAAATATGCTGATATGCTTACATTCTCTCATGCAATTCCCCAAATGCCAACACCATACATTTAGGTGAGGCTTTCAGGGATTAGAAAAAGTGTATGGTGATGAAACAGAACAAAGCAGATTCCTTATACCAGTTACCGGTACGTTACTTTTTCAGTAAATACTGATGGAAAGACGACAATGAGCCAGGTACTATGCCAAGGACTCGGAACAGATACCACCTGCCCTCAAAGAGCTCAGCGTGGTCAGAGAAGTGACTGAGACAAATACAGGGCAGTGTACCAGTGAGTGCTGTGACACAGGTACGTACAGCGTGCCCTGGGGGCTCAGGAGAGGTTTCTGCTTTCTCACAGTGTCTAACCAAGTCTTGGTGTGAATCCAGCATCTAGCTAATAAAGTTGCTGAAGACCCATGTGGCTGCCGTGCTCCACACGGGGCACGGAGGACTCTTACAGAAGGCTAAGAGCCTAAAGGGTAGTAAAATGCTCTTCAAAAGCGCAAAGCACACAGATTATTTCTCTGAAAGAAAATTAACATCACAGCACCTGGAATAATGCTGAGCACACAGCAGGCATTCAATAAATGCTTGCTAAAGTAATTCACCAGGGCACAGACCTCCTCACATTCTGCTGCAATTTGGTCAGATGAGAAAGGCAGTTCTTAGAAGAGAAAAAAAATACACTAAAAACTGCCAAATTCAGCCTTGTCTGCTGACAATGTGTCCAAAAGAAAATCTGTCAGTCTGCTACCATGACAGCCTGAAAATAAATGCCCGCTCTGACCCAGGGTGAGCGCCGGCGTTCCGAGTGGGCAGGGCCAGCTCTCACCTCCTTGATGCGCACCCCCTTCTCCCCTCCAGCGGCACTCAGCAGCAGTTTTCTGAGCCGTCTGTCATCCACGGCCTTGGGGAGGTTGTGCAGGCACAGCCTGGTCTGGGAGACGAAGATGTTCTGGTCCTTCAGTTTCTGATGCTTCAATAACTCAAACTGAAAAGTACAACAAATTCTTAACAATACCATCCACCCTTTAAAAACACAGGGTCACAGTTCTCCAAAAGAAAAGAATGGTGACCCCCATCTAATAACCACACATACGGAAGAAAGGAGGGCAATCACCTACCCTGCAGCCTTTCAATGCCTGGCATAGGGAGAGAAAGGTTCAAGGAGGCAGGATGGTGGGCAGGTGGCACGGTCATGGGTAAAATGAGACTGAATTAGAAATCCATCCCTAACTGCAGAAGTTGCATGAAATTTCTTAAGCCTCAATTTTTCACCTATGAACTACAGATCAAAATATACCAATCTCTCAGCAGTATGCAAGGCCAAAATGAGGAAATACACATAAAATCTTCAGCTTAAAACTTGACCTGGAGCAAATATTACCACTGTAGTCAGCATTATGCCCAGTCTTGATCTAGTCACCAACTCAAACTAATTATCTGTCCTTCCAAAAGGAAATGGAATTTGTTTAAAGAATACTTGCGAGAATGTCGCCTCTATTCTGCCATCTTGAGGCAAAGCAGTGCCCATGAGAACAGAAACAAATTCTGCTTCGAGAGCATCAGCCCCAACACACTGCATGGAACACTGGCCCCATGGCAGCCTGTCTCTAAAATGAAAGGATGACATTCTTCTCCTGATTTATTTTTAAAATCAGGTTAGTAGAAAAAAGTTTTACATTAAATTTTTTCTTTCATCAAGTCTTCTCATTCCTACTGCTCATTTGGCAAAGGCAATAAAAAAAAAAAAAATCACAAAACAAACACATACTCTGGAAATGAATAGTGAAGGGTTATTTGCCTAAGTTCAACAGTCTGATTTTTCTCCCAGGAAAAGCTGCACTTTCTGTGAATTACAATGCATATAATATAGTGAGCTTTTTGCTAGAAAAATTCATTCAAAGAGAATATTAAATGCATCACTATTGCACTGCGATCAGAAAAGGGAATACAATGCCACCCAAATAGCAAGATTTCCAGATGCTCACTACCAACAAGAGGCTGGTCTGGGCAGAAACCATACACAGAAAAGACACACATACTGCCTCCAACTGCTGTTATGTTCGCATCTCCATCCATCATCTTCCGCACTGAGGTTCCACCGCTAATTCTGTTAATGGTTATGCAACTTTACCATCCTAACCTGGCTTAGCTTTTTTAAAGTAACCTATTTGGGCAAAAGTAAAAATTACTGGAAACTAACATTACTGAGCAGCAACGGAATTTAATGGCATCAGCCAGCAGTGGAAACTCCCATAATACAGAATTTTCCTAAAATAGTTTTATAATCTGGAGATATTAGCCTCCTCCCCAAAGTGGACATCTTAACTATTCCTTCCATGACCCATTTACCTTCTTCCCTACTAACTCCAGCCCATGCTGAACTTCCTTATGTTACTCTGTATTTACAATGACACACAATTATACATAGCGATAGCCTCCAAGTGTCTCCTGCACAATTTCCAAGCATACTATTCAGCAAACATTTACTGCTGAGCTTTAGGAAAATAAGGCATAAGATCCAGTTCTTATAATGGCATATAATGCAGACAGAATATTAGCATAACATTAGGCTATTTGCTGTTTCACCTGTGTGCTTCTTTTCTAACAAGAGTGTAAGTAGGGTCTGTCACCAACACTCAGCTCTTTGAAGAGCACCTTTAGCCTTCAGTAACTATTATTTATTGGTGTGTAAGTCCTGTAGAGCCTTAAGGCTGGGCCTGCCCTGCTCACCCGTTCTCTTTTGGCCATATCTGCAGCACTCACACCCTCTGCAGCCTTCGTCCCAGCACGAATCACTGCAGAAAGAGGGAAAAAGGCCAAGACATCAGCAAGGGAATTTTCACTGAGCAACAAGAGGAATGTGATTTGAATGATGCAAGACCTCTGTACAGGGCCCAGAGGACCACGCTGGCCAGGACACAGAGGCATTTGGGTAGGTCCAGAAATAGGCTACAGGGCTAAGCTCTCAGCTCAGAGCTGCTCTCAAGGACTCTGAACATTTTGTTATTTTGTTCCTCTTCTCCTTCCTTGCCCCCAAATAAGCGTCATGTACACATGTCCAGTCAGATAGAAAGGCCTAGAGGAAGTTCTGAAAATAAATACATTTTAGGCATCTGGATTGGGAATTTTGGTGCTCTTCCTGGGCTTGGGGGACATTATTAAGGAGTGTAATGAGCCAGCCCAGAAAACAGCCACATCACCACACAGAGGTCTCATAGAAAAGGTGTTGGGAGCCGGTCATGAGCCTGAACGGAAAGGTTTTGGGGGACCTCGATGGCAAAGCCTTGGTTCCCTGGGCCTAACAGGAGGGACCGGCCTGAGGCCTTGATGCCAAAGCCTCAATCCCCCCCTTTCATCTCCCTCAGGGGTAATTGAGTGATTAGATATAGAAAAGTGTGTATATATAGCTTGGCAGGAAGGCCAGTCAGCAGATGCCTATAGATAATGGCCCATGATCTACATGTCAAAGCCTTTACTGGAAGGAGCTGTTACCTCCTGTAAAGATCTGTTCACACCGTGCTTTGCTATGTTAATGCCTGACCTTTGCCTATTCATTGCAATGATAAACTTTTGCTATATAAGACAAGCAATAATGCTATTGGGGCTGATCCTATTGAGGACAGCCAGACTCCCACCGCTCGAACTCAGGGACTTCGTTCATCCAGGCTGGTTCCTGGCACAAAGGCTAATGGCCGAACAGTCCAGGCTGTGCAGCTATATGGCAGGTGGGCTGACAGATACTGTATGATCAAAAAAAAGGGAATCTTTGTTTTTTTTCATTAGAGCTAATTTTTTATTATCTTCCTGGCATTAAGGGAAAGGTACACATTTTAAATCCATGAATAATCCAAAGAAGTAATTTTAGTCATTATTTTTACTCCTTCAGAAAACCTCTTATTAGAAATGATTTAGGGGAAGCCAGGATGGCTCAGAGGATTAAGCACTCCGCTTTGCAGCCCCAGGGACCCAGGATTGAATCCCAGCCCCGGCCCGTGTGGACCCATGTGCTGAACTGGAGTGTGCTTCCCATCCAGAAGGCCCCCAGTTCGGTTCTCACCCCCCCAGTTCAGACCCCAGCTCGAGGGGGCATGCCTCCCATGCGGGAGGCCCCCAGCCCAGTTTCTGCCCTGTGCGGCCCCCACCCACCTGTGTGTAATGAAATCATGTGGAAAACTGATGATGTACAACTATGGAGACTGCTCTGGGTCCTCCCCCTTCTCTCTCTCTCTGTCTCTGTCAAAAACAATAAAATAAATCTTTAAAAAAAAAAAGAATTGCTTTCAAGCAGCAAAGGTAATCCGAGTTCTTCCTCCCTCTTTGCTCTGCCAACCCTCTGATGACAAGGCATAGAGGCAAGCAGGCAGAAAAGAAAACAGGGCTGGTTAGTCTACAAACTGGGGGAAGGTTTCCTAACAGAAGGCCACATCCGCAAAAGTGGAACACTGCTAAAGAGGACATTTGGGTTTTTACTGTGAAACATGCCCCTGAACATGGCATTGCTGGGTCACTGTCACAGCACAGGGCCAGCTCGTCAGAGGCCTGGGTCACACCTCCCATCCACTACTCACAGCCTTCTCGGGCCAGATAGAGGTTCCGGGTTCCGGTTGGCTTCTTCACCTTCCTTGTCCGGAGCTTTGCAGCCTCATCACGGGTCACAGCCAAGTCAACCTTGAGCTGCCGGCCATCTAGTTTAAGTCCGCCACCCTGTAACAGATTGCAACCCTCTCTTAAAATACATAACAAGTATATCTAAGTACCCGACAAGGAACACCAAGAAAAGGGAAACAGCAGAGCCCATCTTTGGGATGTGTTAGCCCAGCTAACAGGACTTAGTACAGCTGTGCAAAGGCCATGTGTGTACTCAGGGCAGTATCAGCAGTAAAGAATTTTATGAGAGTCAGTTAGGTCCAAAGTAGGCTTATGAGGAAAATGACCTGTAAACAGGCAATATAGCTCATCAGGTTGAGCATGTGCCCTGTGACCACGAGGTCTGAGGATCAAATCCCAGCCTCAGCCCTTGCAAACCCACATGCTGAACTGCAGCGCAAGTGGTAACCACCAGGATAGTGACAAAGGTTCTCGCCTCTCATGCGGGAGGCCTCCAGTTCAGTTCCCACCCTGGGAGGCCCCACATCCACCTGTGTGAAATGAAATTATGTCACAACTAATGTTGTACAACTGTGGAGACTGCTCTGGGCCCTCCCCTCTTCTCTCTCACTAAGTGCTCAATAAATGTTCACTTTATTATTACATTATTGATAATAATAATAAAAATAAAGCTTTGCATAAACATCAGAAGTTGTCCCTAGGAGCCACTATCACCTAAGTTACAGGGAAAAGGAAATGTTCTTCTTACCTCAGTCTCTGGAGCAGCAGCTTCAAGGCATTTCTGAGCTGCTTCTTGAGTCATGAACTGAGCAAATGCACAACCTGCACAGAGAGATACAATTAAGTAAGATCCTAAACTCTCATGGCCCACCAGGAAGCCAAAGACAACACCACAATGGTGGCAGGCTGACATCAAGTGGAAAGGGTCCTAGCATCCTTCCTAAATACTACGAGACAGGCACTATGTCAGGCACTGAAGGTTCAAAGACAGATAAGATAGCACAGCTGCTCACACAATGAAGTTTTATTACTTCCTTCATCTTTTCCAATGCTTCTTACTTAGAACTGCAGTCTTATCCTCTCCTCACTCCTTAGTAATACCCACAAGAAATGCTAGCCCAGAAAGTCCAGCCTAATATTTAATTCAGCATCATTTACTACGTGCCTATTAGAGGATTAAAAAAATAAGGCAGCAACCACTTAACCCTGAAATTAATTATAGATCTCACTGTCATCACTGTTACTTGGGAGGCATCTGATAAGGACAGATGTGCCTCTTGGAGTAAAAAGCCCAGGCCTCCATCATCACATGAATATAGCAGTAAATCACAAAGCCTCAATTCTTAACTCATGCTCCAGAATTTCCACTGGCACACCTTTCACAGGTTAGATGTAGGTTCAATCAACCCACCCCGATTTGTTATTGACAAAAAGCAGGTTGTATAAGCAAAGAAAAAAGTTTGCCTTATAGTAAACTCCAAAAAAAGAAGTATGTTTCATAGTATTTTGTTAGTATTTTTCCTTTAAACTTTAAATAGTCCCTCACATATGAAAACAACAATATATTTCCTAGAGCTACTGGGATACTGATCTTTTGTCCCGTAAAGAATGAATGTCAGGAGATTCACTGAAAGGACTCATGTGGCAAGCCAACCCAAGGGTCTCCATCTAGGAGGTCTTTCCTGCCTCCTCCAGACAGAACTGAGTGTCCCACCTGTCAGTCCTCCACTCAGGTCTCTGCTATAACGCTGATCAGGGGGGCATCTTCCCCAACAGACTGAATGCCTCAGGAATAAGGACCATGCTTCTCGCCTATTTCTACATCCCTAGCACCTACCATAGTGTCCGGCATTAACAGGTACTCAGTATGAAGAAACAAATAACGAAGAAAGAAATATGGGGCAAAATGTTTCTAATAGGCAGGTTAACCTATTTATCCAACTGAAGAAAATGGGTTTTTCCTTCTGAATGGGTAAGAACTATGTCACTGGAATTTCCAGGGTCAGTACTAGGTTCAGTGTTAACACTCCCACTGAACCAGCATGTGACACAGATGTACGACACAGATGTACTGCAGGAGGAGGTCATGGTTGTATGAGTGAGTAGGCAGAAAAAGTGCCAGAAAAACTGAGTCTGAGTTAGGGAAAGACATGCATTAAGCAAAGGTAACAGTGCTCACGTGAGCAGCACATATACTGAAATTGGAACGAGACAGAGCAGATCAGGATGGCCCCTGCCCAAGAATGACAGGCACATTCTCGAAATATTTCATATTTTGTACGGTGCTCCAGCCTCCTCACACCCTTTGCTGATTAGATTAGAAGAAATAATGAGTCAAAAAGCCCAACGTGGGGCACTCAATAGCAAATTGTGACTTTTCATTACAAAAAAATTTTAAGAAAAAATAATGAAAACTATGCTTAATATCATTAATTCTCAACTAAAATTAACAGACCAAGAAAGAGACTGAAGCAAGTCAACTGCAGACTACATTATAAAAATATCAACCCAATACACCATGCATTCGAAAAGGGACAAAAGACATCATCAAAGTAAAGCAATATCTTATCACACCTGAAGTATTCTATGCAATTCTAGTTGCCTATTTTTAGAAAAACACACTAGAAATGGAGACGGTCTAAGAAGTATAATTGAATAGCAGAGCTTAAGGCACCTTAAGTGATTACTCTAATCAAACTCATTCATTTTACAGATAAGAAACTGAAGCTCACAGTGGTTAAATGATTTGTAAAAAATCACCCAGCTGGTCTATGGCTTAGCTGGGATGAGATCCCTAATCTCCAGGAAGCAGTTCAGTTTTCTTTCTATCACACTGCTTTAAGTACATCTTTTTTAGCAGAGTAAAACCCAAAAACGATCAGGTCTCATCAGTTTGGAAAATAAGAAGGTATAGAGTGGAGACTGTTAATCCACAGATGGGCTGAGAGCCCACAGAACCCTTAGAAGCAGTGTTTTTCCGAGAAGGTTCACAGCTTTTGGTAGATCACAGCGGAACCAAGAACCAGAAGGAATTTAAGAATGCGCTGCTCTAGAGAATGAATGCAGTTGGTGAAATCAAAGATCATGAACAGGTTGAAAAGAGGCTTACCCAACAGCAGTAGCTACTGTGAGGAGCGGTCAACCTTTGAAACTCAAGAGAAACAGCTTTGGGTGGGGGTGGGGGTGGGGGTGTGGACCTAAGGCAGCACTCCTGCTATGTAGTTTTCTTTCTGTTGTCACTGCAACAAAGTTTCTGTCAGCTTCCATTTCTAACAAACACAGCTAAAGAAGATTTCAGGAATTTCAAGCAAGGTGGAATGATTAATACCCATGAGATGCTATCACATTTGAAATTCAAAGAACAAATAGAATTCATTACCCGAAAGCATTAATAAATAAGCAAGGACTTAAAAAGCTTAGACAAAATAATGGCTGGCAGCAACAAGAAAGATGCTGAGTTTGACATCATGGAAGACAACCTCAGAAAGTCCTTGGTGCGTCAATGGACCACAGAAACCTGGGAGGGATGGACTGTGGACCCCTCAGAACAGCACACATTTATGTTCTCACGTAACCTCAGTAGTGCCCACAGCGGTGATCTCAATTCGTTTAGGGCCTGACCAGCTGACAGCAAATACCTTTAGAATGTTCTGTGTCTGGATGCAAGACAATGCGGACATATTTAAGATCTCCAAATTGCTGAAGGAGCTCCCCAAGTTCTTCTTCCTCTGAGTCAAAGGACAGGTTTCTATGGAAGACAATCAGGTCACAAGAAAGGTCAATTTCAAAAGTGAGCCCCTGTGCTCCAGTACAAGGGGAGTGAGGCAGGCACTAACTGGAGTGGCTGGTTCCCCTGCTCAAGACCACTATCCTGATGGGATTTTAAAATGTTGGAAAGAGGGGAAGCCAGGATGGCTCAGCAGGTCAAGCACTTGCTTTGCAGCCCTGGGGACCAAGGATCGAATCCCAGCCCGTGTGGACCCATATGCTGAACTGGGGTGTGCGTCCCATGCAAGAGACCCCCAGTTCAGTTCTTGCCCCTGGTTCAGGCCCTGGCTCAAGGGGGCGTGGCTCCCATGCAGGAGGCCCCCAGCCCAGTTCACACCCTGCACGGCCCCCGCCCACCTGTGTGGAATGAAACCAGGTTGAAAACTGATGATGTACAACTATGGAGACTGCTCTGGGCCCTCCCCCCTTCTCTCTGTCTCTCTCTGCCTCTGTCTCTGTCTCTGTCAAAAAACAGTAAAATAAATCTTAAAAAAATAAAATGTTGGAAAGAGACTTTGTTCCACAAAATTTCAAAAGTGTAAAGATGCCTCATTTCCACATAATGTGACGTATAGAAAATGTAATGTAGAATTGTACACCTGGAAACAATGTAATTATTGTCAATCATTTCACCCAAAAAAATTTAACAAAAAAAATTATTAAAAAAAAAAAGATTCATTTCCCCAGCTACGTACAGCCTTCCAGGTGTAAGGAAAACAGTCCCAAATAAGTATCTACAACTTTACTTCTATACTCAGTGAACAACCCCACACACAATTCTATCTAAAAAATGTGCAGCAGTAAGACACATCCTAGCTACATTATTTCTTCTAATTTGCCTCATTATGTACATAACTTTATTTCTTTCATCCCTTTACCTTCCTAAATTTTTTTTATTAATTTAAAAGATGCATAAGGAATGGTGTCCCTGGTATGGAGGTCACAGGCTTCTAAGTGTGACATTTCTTTCTTTCTGGTAGAATCCTCTATGAATACAAAATTGTTGATATGGCAATTCCATATAACACAGTAAAAAAAGTATGGAGGGGAAAGCCGGGACGGCTCAGCGGGTTGAGCGCTCGCTTTGAGGCCATGAGGACCGAGGATCGAATCCCGGCTCCGGCCCAGGCAGGACCCACATGCTGAACTGGGGAGTTCCCACAGTTCGGTTCTCTAGCTGTCTCTGTCTCTGTCTCTCTCTCTATCTGTCAAAAAGTAAAATAGAAATAACTATGCACTGAA